>PVJS01024758.1:0-28410 GCA_004027185.1 Glis glis
ATATATATATATATATATATATATATATATATATATATGTTAAAAGTCCACTGCGCAAGCATCAGCTCTAATGTCTTGTGATACAACTCCCCAAGGTGGTTGTTGGTAAGCTTGTGGTAACACTGATTTCCTTAGCGTATACCTTCTTGGGGAAGGTAGAACTCCTGTGACATCCCAAAGCCCACCATAGCTTCTAAAATACTCTTGGAGAATGGTCTGTCATGGCTTCTTCAAGAAAATACCTATATGAAGCAGGCCAGTCTTTGGGGTTCTTTGTGGTTGGTGTATTCATTAACGTACACATTTTTTTTTAAAAAATTGTCTTCCGACTTGGAACTGTGTAGGATGGGATTCTAGCAGTTTCTAAAAATATGTTGTTTTCAGAGCCATTCTTTTTCTCGTCCGTAGCTACAAATTTGTTCAGCCTGCTATTCAGCCCCCAACAAATATGTTTGCATTCATCGTGACAGGCTGCGGTCCATTGGTATGTTGCAGGACTGTAATCTGCTGCCTGATCAGGAAACAGCCATTGTGTAGTGTGAGCTGGCACTTGGCCTTTCTGGAGCTTGTAGTTGCTCCTTTTTGCAGGGATTTGAACTGCCTTTGCCTTGATTTCTTTCTTCTCCTTTCCGATCCCTCCCACATTCTAGTCCAATTGAACTATACTGGGCTAAATAGAGCTCTTCATAGGATCATCTGACCATGAGGTCATCCCACTGCATGGATGAGGATCCTATGGCTAGAGCGCAGCCGGCCCTCAAGATTAGAGTGTGCATTAATGTTTGCAGACATTTAGGAACCAAAGTACCCACTGATGTGCATCAGCTGAAATCCACGTGTGTACTAAAAGATGCCCTCCTCCAGTGTGGGTCTGGGAAGTCATTCAAAGGCCAAGGAGAGGAGGGTGTGACAAGTTCAGCTCTACCTTTTTGCTGGAGGTCATGAAGTCATGCCAGTGAACACCATGAAGCTGCACTGAAGGGTCCTGCCTTTTGTTTTTTCATGCTGTCACCCACACCGTCTTTGGTGTAAACAAGTGCTTTTCCTTGTTTTGCAGATGTCTTGGCAATGGCAATGATGAGGAGGGCAAACTTCTGTCCCTGTTTGGGGTCTAAATATTTGCCCGCTCTCCTCAATTCCAAAGGTCATCTTTACTCTCATGCTTGCACTTACATATTTCAAATTGCATAGTTCTAAAACAGAGTAGTATATACAAAGAAAGTGTTTGAGATTGTCAATATCATTTTTCCTTTCAATGAAGCAATTTAGAACATGTAGGGAAGAGGTACAGTTGGGTAGGAGGAGGAGTAACTTCTCATGCTCTGTATATATAGGACAGTGGGGTAACTGGTTGATAACAATTAGTTGAATATTTTGCAATGGCAGAGAGGATTTTTGAATGTTACACTCATAAAGAATGGTAAATATCTGAGATATGCCAATTAACATAATCTGATTTATACATGTACTGAACACATTGTATACATGTATTGAAATGTCACACTGTACCTCATAAATACACAGTTGCTGTGTGTCAATTAAAAACAAAAATCAATTAATCTTGCAGATGTCACTTTGGAAATTGACCCTGTGGATTTTCCAAAGAGGTTTCATTTCCAGCATTGAGCCTTTAACTAGGAACATTAATTCGGCACTGTGAAGTAGTCTGTCCTGCTCTTTCTGTTGAAATCCCTGTAAACCAAATACACTAAAGGTATTGCTGTGGGAAGGGAGCTTGTCTTTTGTTGAATAAAACCAACAGGGAACCTGTTCCCAGGAATGCTGGGTTAGGTAAGCATGCCAGCACAGCTGAATCATGCCCACATATATTTGCTAAGCCAACTGTGACCTACAGTCCATGCGGCACCAGTGTGAGCTGAGGTTTTGGAATGAAGTAGTAGTTTGGTTTGTGCCTGTGCAGTTGAACCTCCATTTCTTTGTGTGATAAATGATAACCACAATACCGTATAGAGTTGGCTCTGACCAGTAGTGCTCAGACACGAGCATGCGTCGGAATTACCCGGAGGACTTGTTAAAATGCAGCTTAGTGGGCTCCAGCCTCCAGAGCTTTGGATTCAGTAGGACTGAGTGGGATCTGTGAATCTGCATTTCTAATAAAACCCCAAGTGATTCTGATGCTACTAGTCGAAGAATCACACTGTGTGTGTGTGTGTGTGTGTGTGAGAGAGTCAGTGTCACTGGGGATTGAGCCTAGGGGCATTCTACCTCAGCTACACCCCCAGCCCTATTTTATTCTTATTTGGAAATGGTCTCGCTAGATTAGTCAGAGTTTCACTACTTGCTGAGACTGACCTCGAACCTGTGATCCTCCTGTCTCAGCCTCCCAAGTACTGGGATTACAGGCATGCGCCACCATGCCCGGCTTGAAGAATCACAGTTTGATAACCCCTTCTCCAAGGATTAAATGCTATATGCCATTTATAGCACTAAGCAATAAATAGTGAATAATCAACATGCATTCTGTATACAGTCACTGTGTAAAAAGGACGGTGGTGGTTATCTCTGTGGTTAAGAATTCTGGGGGCCGTTCCCTCCATTCCCCTTCAGGGACCTTTTCTCTGTATGTTGCCAAATTTTCCATCTTCAGCTTCTTCATCTGCCTTGTACAGAGACAGAAGAGTAGTAATGTCTTTCCTTCCCTTGCAGTTTCTCTGAAATTATTTATAGACTAGTCAGCTGTGCGCCTCCTTCTTTTTTGGTGTAATTTCAGGTGAGTAGATGCTTAGGTACCCAGCACCCTGCCTGAGGGCATGGCATCTGAGTGGAAGGCGTTTCCTGCCATAAATAACTCCTAAAGCAGACAGTGTGATTTAATCTCGATTGCCTTTGAATTTCCTATTCTTAAGATTATTCCCAGCTTCTTGTAGGTTGTAGTACATGGTGCTTTCCTTGTGTTTCTTCTTTTGTTTATACTTAGTATTCTGGCCAAGAGTCAGACAATATAATTCATTACATTCCTGTTTTTTTTAATTAAAAAGTAGTTCTTTTAGCTTTAAGAGTTTTTCCATAACCCTTTTGTGTGTGTGTGTGTGTGTGGTGTAGTGGGGGAAGAATGGGATTGAGAATATTTTTGTGTGTGTATATCAGTGCGCTTACTCTTTCCCTGGTTTCACACGTTTCAACTTGCACAAGCCTTAATTTAATTTATACCCAGCGGGGAAAGCTATCCGTAAAAAAAACATCTCCATAAGTCTGTCTCCACCTTTCAAGGTGTTCCTAATAGTTTCTGTTTTTTACAAAGCAAGTTTTGTCGTCGATCAGAGCAAGAGATGACACTAAATTACACTGTACCTGTCCTCAATGCACAGAATTCATGCTTCTAGTCATGTTTGCCATGACAAGCAATTCCATATGCCCATCAACAATTTTTTAGTGACCTGTGTTTTTAAATGGAATTTGTTGTATTTTTAGCCATTGGGGTTATTTAAGGGTGAGGGCATCTTTCAGTGAACATTGCACAGAGATTGGAATGAAGCCAGTTCCCTACAGGAGTTGATGGGGAGAGAGATTTAAAAAAATTTTTTTTTTTTTACAAGGGCAAATAAAGTCAGCTCTGATCTGTGTTTATTTTAACCACTGTGAAGCTTGGAAGGGAATGCTTTGGTTTACCATTGCCATGGCAACAGAGGCTATTCCCTCCCCTGGGCACAACAGGAAATGAACCCATTCATTTGTCCAAGTATGAGCCTCAGAATTCCATTATGCGATTCTGTGGATTGTTAATTCAAGTATTTTGACAGGTTATTGTGTATTCTCCAATAGTATTCAGTAGTAGCTTAATCCTACTCAAGTCAATAAATATCCTTCTCTAGCTGCTGTTCCCTGATCTCTCAGGAGGAGATGAGAAGGTTCTCAAGTATACAGCAGTGTCTCAACTTCCTGTAACAGGCCTACAAAGAGCCTACTGCTGCTGGGGCATGACTACAATGTTTGGGGTCTGTGCAATGTAATTTTTTAGTCTTCGTATTTCATAAACAGATTGGGGTTTGTTGTAGTAGAAAAAATGGCTAAAGTAAAAGCTTTCATTCTGGCTATTTTATTTTTTTGAGAAGGGGTCTTGCTATGTTGCCCAGGCTGATCTGGAACTCTGGCCCTAAGCAATCCTTATGTCTGCCTCATTTATTTTTGCTTTCCACAAGTTCTCTAGGTTACATTCAAATGCTACTTTGTGCTTACTGTTTCAAGTGTTAGTTTTCTTTTCTGAAGGTATTTTCAAATTTGGCTTTTATTTACTTAAACATAGCCTGCTAATGGACCTTGCCAGCTGACTTTTCCCCTCTTTGGTTTCTGCTGGCTTTTGCTCATGGTGCTTTATTTCCCTTCGTAGACAGATACTTATTTTCCCTAAGTTGTCTGTGGGAGATTCTCATGAGGCCCCAGGGTTCTTATTTGTTTTTACCAGGCACCTGAGGACATTATCTGTCCTGTGTTACTTAAGTTCAGGGCTCAGGGTATGATTTCGGATTTCAAACCCTCACAAGGGCATGGTTATAGTCACAAGCTCCTCAGAAAAGATTTCTAGCCTTTGGGAATCCTAGCTTAATGTAAAGCTAGGATCCCACTTTAGGACTTGGGGGTGGTGGTTACAGAGCCTGACATGTCTTTTCTCTACTTACAGTGCCACTGAAATCAAGATCAGATTTGTTTGGGGTAGAAGTGCAAAAGTGGCTCCATTTCTCCACTTAGGACTCTGGGTTTCCACTGACTAGAGTTTTGCCTCAGCAATTTCTTCTTTTTCGTCACTTCCATGCCTTTTAGAGTTAAGCCTTAGTATCTTGGTGACCCAAGATGCTGTATTTCACATCTTGTGGCTTTCACTGCTGTACCACCACCCCACTGCAATGCCTAATTTGAGAAGTGGGGGGGGGTGCTGAAAAAATTCCTGCAATCTCTTCTGTTTCCAGGGTTATAAGTCTAGATGGAATGGACTGCTTAGGTAGCTTGCTGGGTAAAGTTTTTTTTTTTTTTCTATACTGATATTTAACACTGGGTATTTTCACAGTCATTTAAAATGGATTCAGTTCATGGGAGAATGAAATTCCAGTGCTTTGCTCCTCTTTGAGATGCCGTTTGATTCCTCACCTGGTGTATAGTGTTTCCTTCTGTACCTGCCTCAGAGGTCTGGAACTTTTGTAGCTCTTCATGAAGTGAACCCAGCATACCAGACCCTCCAAGAACCTCCATGCATACTACTCCCCTGCCCACCAGCCAGGTGATTTTTTACCATTGAACTGAGCAGTCTAGAGTCCACCTAGAAAGCAGGGGTGGGAGGTCTGTAATTGCTTTGAGAGGGACTTTTTACAAGGTAGGCTGGGGAATACATTGTACCTTTCTTCCTGGAAAGGTCCCTTGTGGTGACTGCATTCTCACACAGATTTCTATCCCAGAGGGAGCTGGTGGGGAATGGCAGCTGGCTTCCTGGAGCCTAGGTCATTTGATGATGTCGTGCTGTGATTGGATTAGGCTACATTTCATGAAAGGGAAAGGTTCATGTTGAGATCTGGAAGGAAGAGCTTATGTCTTCATTTGCCCATTCCTCCAGATCCCTTATCTCTCCCTCCCACCCACACCAGGGGATCCTTGCCTCAGTTCCTATTCACAAGCACTGTCTCTTTCTTAGGTGTACATTGTGAGGGCCCCCTTAGCATAGTGAAATAGTTGCTGGGCTTGGGCTGGGGGTGTAGCTCAGTGGTAAAGCATTTGCTTAGTGAGGCCCTGGGTTGGATCTCCAGCACCTCAAAAAAAAAAAAAAGGCTTCTTCATCTTTGTTGAAATAGAAGTTGAATGAGGAACAGGTTGATTTTCTTAGTTTCCTGAGTTTGAATTTGCTGTTCAGACATCTCCTTACTCTTGTGAACTATACTTGCTCAGTGGTTTGTCATTTTATTTTTCCTAGCTGGGGTTTGCTGGTGTATTTATAATCCCAGAACAAGAGAAATCATGGAAATCTAGACCAAGGAGAGGTATCTGGGAGTACCATGAGCATCCTATTTCTACCTGCAATTCTAGTTTGTAATAATATTTTTCACTTTTAAAATCATCTAACATGGAAAAGATGCGCATTTAAAACCAAACAAAACTGAAATCGACCGCTCTTCTCTCCTTCAGAATCAGTCCTGCATCTCCAGTTCAGAAAGGACTGAGTGAAATCTGAGAGTTGTATAAAATATATAAGAACATCCCAGCAGAAAAAACTTTTCCTCCACCTTCTCAAATTAGAGGATTACAGGGAAAAAAGACACATTAGCAAGAGACCGAAAACTTTTATGGAATACTCCAAGACCAGGTTGGAGTGAACATTATCACAGGTGGTGGGGAGGGGCAAAGTTTCAATCCTGGGAGAAGAGATAACTTTGAGGGGTGGGGGAAGCACACTTACAGAAAAACATGACTTTTTGGAAAGATAAATGGACCCTTAGGGGAAAGTACATGAAAGGTTATGATAGTTTGTGACTGTCTGTTACTTTTGGGTAGGGCATTTAAGACTTTATTTTTGGTACTGGGGATTGAACCCAGGGGCATTCTTCCTCTGAGCCTCATCCCTAGCCCCTTAAAAATTTTTTCTTTTTCTTCTTTTGGAAACAGTCTCCTCCTCCTCCTCCTCCTCCAGTCTCCTCCTCCTCCAGTCTCCTCCTCCTCCTCCTCCAGTCTCCTCCTCCTCCAGTCTCCTCCTCCTCCTCCTCCTCCTCCTCTTCCTCCTCCTCCTCCTCTTCCTCCTCCTCCTCCTCCTCTCTTCTTTTGCACTGGGGATTGAACCCAGGGACATTCTAACTCTGAGCTACACCCCCAGCCCTTTTTATTTTTTATTTTGAAACAGGGCCTTGCTAAGTTGATGAAGTTGGTCTTGAACCTGAGATCCTCCTGTCTCAGGCTCCTAAATACTGGGATTACAGGCATGTGGCCACCATGCCAAGCTTAAAGTAATTTTTTATGAGTGATTTGTTCTGGATCCTTTTAAGACCAAAGAAAGATATATTTGTGGAAGAGAGCAGGTGAAGGGATCAACTTGGTAAGTCCTTTCGCAAACCCACAAGTTCCCTGGGTCAATGTCTCGGGGCCCCAGTGCGAGTCTGTTATAACTGCTACCAGAGGGTATTTTGGATGTGGGGCAGGAAGTTCTAAGTGTCCAGCTGGAAATGATCTCTTACTAGTCTCCTTTACAAATTGCTGGCTGTGGAGCCAGAGCCACCCTTCCCGGGGCCTGATGTATGACTGGGAATGTGGAGTTTGGCAGCCCATTGACACTGTTCAAGATGGATGCCTCTTGGATCAAAGGGAGACCATTAGGGCATGTTTAGGTTGGTGGAATTGAAGAGAGTCATTATAAAGAGAGTAGTTAAGCACCCTCCTCCTCCCCCACCCCAGCCTTATGGACACAGTTCTGCATTTGCCCAGTTTGCTGGCATAACGTTTCGCTGAAGCCGGCAGTGAGGAAGAATGTACTTGCTGTTCATCAGCAACTTGCAGGGTAGAGAAGGACGCCATTTATTTCCATGATTGCTCAGTATATCATTGTCTCCGGTTTGGACAGTGTGACAGTTTTTGCCCCTTAGGCAATGCTATCCCACCTCTTCTCAGGAGGCTTGGCTCGTGTAGATGGGTGCAAGATATCTTGGAAAGAGCCACAGAGCAAGTTACCTCCTCAGCTTGTTTCTCAGTTTTCCTTCTGATTTTGGCTGGATGGTGTAATAGGGGGAGAACCAAGTATGTGCCTCTAGGAAGCATCACTAAAAGTAATCCTTACACCTGTTTTTGAAGGAATCGCTGAAGCTAGGTTTGAGGCTGGGGTTAATTATTTCTTCAAGTCTTAACTGATAAATATTATCTATAGCATGCCTGGGTTTATGAGTTTTGCATGGCTCCCTACCCTCCTCCCCAGCTGGAACTCCTGTTGTTTTCACATTTCATTAGAGCCATGTAGAACTTTCTCTCCCATTATTTTGGCTCTTTCTTATACTTTTATCTTCCTTCCCTTTTGTAATTTGAGGAAGCGAGCAGAGCCAGGGGACTGTGAGGCTCTGCGAAGGGTCATTGGTTAGATCCTGACTGCAGCCTTCTTGGGAGGATTTGAGCTGCACTGAAGAAGGCTGACCTTGCAGCTTTATCATTTCCTGTCTGCAGACAAGGAAAATTGGTTTAAGCAGTAGGGATTAATGAAGGACTTAATTGAACAGGAAGTCTTTCAGCCCTTCAGAATGACTGGAGGGATGCAAATAGTTTGGGTGTTTTTATCTTGAATCTTGCTTAGGAGTTTGGTCTTCTTTTCCCGGGATGTTTCCTGGAACTAAATAAGGATCAGAAATTGTCATGGAGTTTAAATGCCCCGGAGTGACTAGTGAGCTTCTCTCGGTGAAGAGAAGGGCTTGTTTTTGATTTGTTCATATCCCTGATCTCACCTCAGGGAGTTTGTGCTGCCAGCTCTGCTCAAGTCCTTACAAAGCCATTAAGCTTCCTTCCCTAGTGTCACGGCAAATGCAAATATGATGTCCCTGGACACGTGGACGTGGATATGTCACTAACCATGTCAACAGCAGTATTGTACTTCTAGCAGGGGTTTGTTGGATTAATGGCGGAAAGATAACATTTGCTGTTCAACTTGTGAATCAGGGAATGCCTTTCCTCTTTGGAGAAGTTCTCATTTTGTGATGGGAGGTCTTAGGCAGAAGACATTCTGGCCAGACTCCTGTTAAGGGTATGCGGTTAGGGTGGACATATTGGTGCAGATGTTCACTGCAAATCTGTTCTTGTCCACAGATGTGACCTCTTTCTATCTACAGGAGCCCCCCCACCCACATCTGCTGTTTCATTTTTCCTGGTCCTAGTTACCTACAATCTGAGAATATTAATTGCTAAATGGCAGGAATGTAGAGTTCATAACTTTTAAATTGTGCTGCCATTCTGAGTAGTGTAATGAAATCTCTCACTGCCCTGCTGCTTCTTGCCCATGGTGTGGATTATCCTCTTGTCCAGCATATTCGTGCTGTATATAGTAGCTGCCTCGGGTATCCAATGGGCCGGTTAGCCTGTGGGGTATCAGGCTATCGCAGTGTTTGCGTTCGGTAACCCTTTTTTTTTTTATAAGAGTAGTGATGCTGGCAATTCAGATATGCCAAGGAGAAGCAGTATGGTGCTTCCTTTAGGTAAACAAATGAACCTTCTCAACTGAAAAAAAAAAGGTGTGAGGAGTTTACGATCTACAGGTAGAAAAAGGGGCACTATATATGGGGTTCTGTACTATCTCGTTGCTGGCACCCACTGGGTGTCTTGGAACTTATCCCACACAGATAAGGGGGGACTGCTGTAGTGCACATACGGGGGTTCAGGTAGAAGGCTGTGGGTGCACAGCCTGCAAGGTCAGACGGCCTGGCAGGTGGCTAATGAGGAAGGACTGGGAGGACTTTTATGTTGTACTGGGAAAGAGGTGTCTTGGTGAAATGGTTGGTTATAAAGACAGTAAACGAGATAGAACATTGCGAGTAAATGGCACAAGCTGACCCCTTTCTGTCACATCCTGCACCCCAAGGTTCCTCAGTTGGATTCAGTGATGTTAGGGTTTTGCTTTTTTTTTTTTTTTTTGGCTGGAAGTGGATTTACCACCCTGTGCAACTTTGAATGTTGGTGAAAACTTAAGGTTGTTTGGATGGTATTCTGGGCACCTCTAGAAATGAAGGTGATTTCCACGCCTTAACCACCCTATGGCCTACATTGAATTGATAAAGTTGCCTTGGTTTTTATTTAAATTTCCATGCCACGGATGTGCATCTTAGAACTGTCATGGCAGCTGCCGGTGACATGGATGCTGAGCAGAGATGCTGAGTCTGCAGTATCCCCAGGGCCAATACTCCAGTGGGAGGCTGTGCCCTTGCTCCAGAATCACCACGCACAAACTGTACAAAGGTGGAGGAGAATTGCTCTTCGTATATTCACTCATTAGCTATGAGCAGGTTCTCGAATTACGTTCATGTTTCCTCATCTCCTGACAATTGTCTATAAACGTCAGACTCTTTTACAAGCATTCAGAAAGAGACAAGGTGTGAATTGTAGTGAATCTTTTTATTGCAGAACAGCATTTTGGTTGGTGATGGTTTAGGTAATACTACATACTTTGAAAATTACCAGGGGTTATTGTTCAGCTTGCTAAATAAATTTCTTTTAGGGCGACAAATAAATACTTTGGGCTTATTCCCGAAAGGAATGTATTAGCAGTATGAGGTATTGCTTTAGTTTTTTTTTTTTCTCAGTGGTAAAGTTGCCTTTTGGAATGCATATCAGAGAACAAGCCTGTGTATCTTAGCTCTAGGTATATTGTGAGTTTCTATGTATTTTCCACACAAGCAAGGAACTTTGACGTGGAATGGAATTGGTGAGATGAAACGGTATTGCAAACAGTGTTCACGTTACTACTTCCTGTAGACAGTGGCCGGATTCATAGCTGGCACCAGATGTTAGCATAGGTTCTAAAAATTGGCCAATGGCCGTGCTCGTCATAATTCAGGACATTTTTTTTTCCCCCTGGGGGATGATACTGGAACCAGACTCTAAAGACTCGCTGTTGCCATCTATTGGTGCTTGTTGACAACTTCATGAGCATTCCAGTGGGCCAGGAAAATTGTCCGGGATCCTTTTTTCTGTCACCCTTTAAATAAAGCAGATCTGTTTTAGTGAACTGAATGCCTGAGAGGAAGAGGTTGAAAGAAGCCAAAGCCTTCTCTGCTTGCTCTGGGACTAGCTGGGGTTGTGAGCGCCACCATTGTGCTTCAGGCTGCTTGTGTCAAGTGAACCTTATTTCATTGCATTTTATTTATTTTGTTTTATTTATTTTTTTGCAGCGCTGGGCTAGAACCCAGGGCCTCACACATGCGAGGCAAGCGCTATACCTCTGAGCTTCATCCATGGCCCCTTTAGTGGGCTTCCATCTAGAATGCTTCCAGTGGGAAATTTCTGCAGGATTGACTTCCCAGTTATGCACTTAGAAGGATTCTGCTGACTGAGTGCATGAACGCGCTGTGCAGCATTGTAGAAAGAAGTTTCTTCGTGTGTTTTTCTTTTTTTCTTGAAACATGATTCTCACCTCAGAGGTCATTCACTTTCCCTTCCCAGCGATTCTCTCTGCCAGGAGATGGCTGCCAGGAGATTTTTGGCAGTTGGCAGTTGGGTATTGAGTAACCTAAAATTGAAAAACTGCTAGGGTTTTTGTTGAAATGATATTTTAAAAACTTAAGTTGGCAATCCTGCCTTGAGAGCAAGTAGAAAGGCAAATTAACATTTTAACTGGCGCTTCTGGGCTTTTAAAAGTGAATGTACTTTGGGTAATTTGTTCACACCTTGTACCTACAATAATATCATAGGAATTGCTTTGGCTGGATCCTGTCTGGATTCTTACGATACTTGCACGTGTTCCTCTTCTGACTCTCCTTATCCTTATTTACTCCCTTTTGCTCAAGACGGCGGTGAAACCAAGTCTTTGTTGAGAAGATTGTGACTCTTAACTCCTCCTCCTGGGTTTGCAGTTGGATCCTGTGTTAAAAAGAAGGTAGTGATGCCTGGGGGTAGCAGGACAGGTGGCTTTGCCTAAGTGGTAAACTAAAACTGACATTTACATAGCTGACATATAGGTGACATTTGTGACTGAAGGAACAAAAGGGCTTTGTTGCCGCTTTAATTGTTGATTGCTGATGATCCCTCTCCAATTTGACATGGTTGCTTTCTAGAACACAAAAGAACTCAATGTCACATGTTTCCTTGATCACGACATGCTTGATTTCCAGGCAGTCTTGGTTCTTTGACATTTCAGGGTGCTGCATAAGATTTCAAGTAACAGATTGTTGATTTCAAGTAACAAATTTGTTAATTGAATAAAAAAGCTGTAACGCATATTACTTTTATACCATTCAGGTGGGTTATCATCACCTAACCTGGGCTTTATGTACAGCCAGGAATGTTTAACTCGGGAAAATGTTGCTCCTAGCTGTCATGTATTTAGTTGTATTAACTTTTGGCATTCTTTTCTCTTTCCTGTCCCCTAATCCTTTACCATGAATAAAAGGAAGTATCACCTTTGTCTCTGGTGTGTGTGTGTGTGTGTGTGTGTGTGTGTGTATACTGGGGGTTGAACCCAGGGGCATTCTACCTCTGAGCTACACCCCCAGCCCTATTTATTTATTTATTTATTTATTTATTTATTTATTTATTTATGTTTTGAAACAGGGTCTCTCTAGGTTGCCGAGTCTCGCTAAGTTGCTGAGGCTGGCTTTGAACCTGCCATCTTCCTGTCTCTGCCTCCCAAGTACTGGGATTACAGGCATGCGCCACCATGCCCGGATGATGCCTATTTTTTAGGCAAGTGGGATGTTGGGGAGCAATTCCCAAAGTGGCGGTGAATTGGGGGTTCCGTTGCTTGTCTGCTGTTTGGGCCAGCTTCTGGTTGAGTAGAGCTGATAGAGGCATTCACCAGCAGCTAGGTTAGTGTTCCTCAGGGTGTCTGTGTTTTGAAGGAAGCTGATATGATTGCATATATGAGTTTACTGATTTTTCATTGGAAGGATCAGTGTTAGGGAGCAGAATATAGATGGTATTGCTATAATTTAGTAGTTCAAGGAAATTCTAGGGTCACTTATGGGATTACAATATCTTTCTTAAAATAGGTTCTTTTCCACTTCCTCCCTACACTTCTGAAGTGTTGGCCAGTATTCTTATCTTAAATCCAAAGGTTGACATATTGTGCTGTTTTACCTGTCATGCAGCAGCTTGGAGATTGGTGTTAGGATCCTTTAACTTGGCCATATAGGCAGATCGGAGATTGAGATTCTGATTGCCTGGTGGCAAAAGATCAGTACTTCTCACCCAGAACTGTGGACTCAGATCAAAGGAATTACTATAGAAATGGCCTTTTCAGGTACTCTTGTTTTAGTGCAGTGGTCATTGGTCACAGAAGCTCAGAGCTAGACAGAACCTTATTTATCCCCCTTTTGTATCCTTCTTATTTTTAGTGTGTGTGTGTGTGTGTGTGTGTGTGTGTGTGTGGTACTGGGGGTCAAACCCAGGGCTTTCTACCTGTGAGCCACACCCCTAGCCCTATTTTTTATTTTGAAACAAGGCCTCGCTAAGTTGCTAAGGGTCTCACTAAGTTGCTGAGGCTGACTTGAACCTGTGATCCCCTGTCTCAGCCTCCCAAGTTCTGGGACTATAGGCGTGCGCCACCACACCCGGCTTACTTATTTTAAATAGTTTGAGAAAATTGAGGCTAGCCTTGCTGCAGAGGACAGGTTAGTCGCGCTAAAGCCCCCAGGTCTTGTGACATCGCTGCTCTTTTCCTGGTGCCAGTCTGACCAGGCCAAACCTCTCAAAGATCCACCGGGAGGGGGGTTCAATCAACAGAAAGTTCCTTTAGGCAAATCCGGCAACAGCAAACTTTTACTCTAAATAGCTCCCTATGTAACTTAATTAAGACAAGTGCTGCAAATATTTAATATCCTGTGGTTTTTTAGCATAAACAAACTATTTCATCTGTGTATACATACAGGGGGGGGGGAGAGGCCCATGGAGCAGTGTGACTAGATCTTAAGGAATACCATACAGCCAGCCTCTGTACAGCAGCACCCTTCTCCCAGAGCTGGCGGCCGACTGACCTTCCTTTTTGTCATTGTGTGATGTCCTCCTAACCTGGCAAGCAAATATGAACAGTAACTAGGGGACCAGGGTTCTGATGTGCGCCTTGAAAAGGATCTAGTCCCTGGTCAGTGTTGCCCGCTGCCGTTAGCAGCGAGTCGGTCTCTGCTGGCCTCTGGGTTCACTTGAGGATGTGTTTATTTTCTCTTTACTATTCAGGATGTTTACAGCCGTCCTGTGTGGTTTGCCCGCAACTACACTTGCATTTGAATTCGGTGGGCAGCTTGCCCTGGGTAGAGGATCTCCCCTGCCTGGCCCCCTGCACCCTCCAGCACACACATGGGCACGCTCTTGTTTCTTTGAGTAGCTGCCAGGTTTGTAGTGTGTGTGTCTGGGGGTAGAATAGAGTGGGTAATTATTTTGGGGATGGAAACACAGGAAATTTTTTTGAATAGGCCTTTCATCAAGTTGGCAGAGCGTCAGGACCCGCTCCCACACCGGCACAAAGAGCCAGCCATGCTGGTCATTTTGCATTTGCCAGACGCACAGCTTCTTGTTTTTTGAATGAACAGACCCTCTCTTCCTACCCATTCCTTACCCTTTGTTTAGAATTGGGATGTAATCTAAATAATTGGATTTACCAGCTTATGTGTTTAATATTGGAAAATTGAGTTAATAAAATGATGTTTTGGCATGTACTGCCCTCAACAAGGGACCAGCTGTGCACTGACTTCAAACCGCTCGGCCTCCCTGGCGCCCGCCTGCCCGCCTTCCTCACTCACATTGTGTCCATGCACTATGTCCGTCTTGGGTTGGTAAATGATCAGAAATCCTGGACAGAAAGGGAATTTAATGAACCTGGAAATCATCGTTGTGCCATCGTTAGGGCTGCTCCAGAGAGTGCGTGCACAGATAGCAGTCAGCTGGTGACCGCCACGCCATAGATGACCCAGAGGAAACCTGGAGAGACGGTGCCACCGTCTCGCACGGCTCCCAGTGGCAGACTGCCCAGGAAGCTTCTCTACACAGCATTTGAGGAAGGGAGGAGAAAGCACAGGGAGGCTATTACAGAACAAAACAGATTTGGCATAGGACGAAGTCAGATCATCAGTGAGCTCATCTTTGCAAGCCTTCCCTCACAATTTAACTTTCAAAATATTGCTAACTCCCCCACCTTTCCGCAGTGCTGGGATCTGAACCCAGGGCTCAGCACATGTCCTACCACTGAGCCGCCCAGCCCAACAGTGGCATTTATTTTGGGGTGTGTGTGTGTGTGTGTGTGTGTGTGTGTGTGTGTGTGTTCCCATAAAGGTGCTATTTTTTTAACCTACAAATACTTTAAGATTTATTTCTATAATATTTTTGGTACTGGGTTATCAGAGCCAGGTACATTCTACCACTGAGCTACACCCCAGCCCTATTTTTTTTTTTAATTTTTGAAACAGAGTCTCACTAAATTGCTGAGGGGTCTTGCTAAGTTGCTGAGACTGGCCTCTAACCTGCGATTCTCCTAGCTCAGCCTCCCAAGTACTAGGGTCACAGATGTGCACCGCCACACCCGGCTTTTATGAATATTTTAAGCATTAAAACATTCATTTGGCTGTTGGCAAATGCTACCTAACCCCACAGAGAGGAGGGTTGGAAGCTCAGTGGAAAGTAATGCCTTCCATGCACCGTTAGGCCTCAGAGGGAAGGAGGAAGAATGAGGGACCCCCCCCCCTCCGTCTCATGCTGCTTAAACAAGCACAGGTAATCCCTGAGAGAGGTGGTGGGCCTGTGTGCCTGGTGTGGTGTGTGGCAGGAGCCTTCTTTGGCTTTTGTTGGGTTTTGGTGGTGATGGGCATGTACCTCAGTAACTTCTAATTGAGTGACGATGGAAATGGCGATTGCACTGCCAGATGTTTAGTTGATTCTTAGCGGCACTGAATTCCAGTCTGCTTTTGGCTGGCCTCTACCTGTACTTGAAGCAGAACCACGCCTCCCCTCTGCCCTTGCTGCTGGATCTCTTTCCCATGCAACCAGCAGTCTTCCTTGGTTCCTCTGAATTGCCCATTCAGCTGGCCCTGCTGCCCAGAAACCTTCATGTGCTTAACGGTGTGATTCCTTAGTGAGTGAGGGCTTGAGTAACCTGTGACTAGCACATCAGTGCCATGTCCCTTCTGTCGCCCGGTTTTTGGAGGGCTTGTCCTCTCTACTGGGTAATGTCTGTACATGCAAACAGGCCATGAAGAGGAGATTGCAGTAGAGCACTGTGTAGACCAACAGGAGGACAGAGGAATTGATTTGGGGTTGACTGGTGGGCCTTGGGTGATGCCCTTCTTTAGGATGGCCATGTTTCTCTGAGGAGGTGACTTCTGAGCAGATACACGAACAAGTGACCACTGTCAGAAAAATCACAGGCCTGGAATCTTCCTTCCCCTCACCTTGCTCGGATGATGAGAAGAAGTCGGCCATGGCAAGATAGAGGAAAAGAGCCTTTTAGACAGAGGGAGCAGTTTTAACTAACCAAGGTCCCCTTTGCATGTTCCCACAACCTGTGCCTCTACCTTAGGCCACTTCGTGTAGCATGACACAATGGGCTCAGGTTGGTTTGTTGTCTGCCATTTCAACACTGTCCCCTTGGGGGCGTGTTTTAGGCTAAATCTGTGCAGATTCAGGTCATGATTGAAAGCCTCTCGGTGCTTGGACCCAACAACTTCTGGCACGGGGACGCCTACCAGGTGGTTTTGCTTCACCTGTCACCAGGAGGGCACCAAGGTGAAACTGTGACGCAGGGACCAAGGCTCTGGGCTGTGCGGCCCCGGGTGGGTCTTGCCCTTCTCCCTTTATTCATCTGTGCGGTGAGGGGGGACTTCATGAGATTCCTCAAAACAAGCAAAGCATTTGCCCCAAACACCAAACAGACATAGCAGAATGAACCTCTACTCTGCTGAGTTTGCTGTGTGAATATTGAAGTCCTTTAACTCACATCACTATACACACCACACACACCTTTACACCAGCGAAGATGTGATTTGACATAGCTTCCGTTCCCTCGCCCTCTTCATAGACCTGATCACATATAATAAATGTATTTGCTCATTTTTCCCTCTGTTGATTTACATTTACTTCATTTTTTCTGTTTACGTTGCTTGCTGGCGGGTTTCATTTAATTGGTTTCACGGACATAAGGGTACATTTCGAGTCCAAGAACAAGGGCATGCTCTGTAAGGACTCTTCTTGAATTAATAACACACATAGAAGTGACTCTCTTGCTCCTTCTGTGGTTTCTGAGGGACCAACACCTGCTCAGGGCCCTTGTGGGTATTTCCCGGGGACAGAAGCATTGGAGGCCCCATGGTGTTTTCCCTCCAACATTCCAGTTTGTTCCCTCTAACCCCATGAACCCTGTACTCCCCCCACCACAGCATCACTCTGAACCTCTCTTAAATGGTATTTCCATGCTAAGGCATCTCTGCTCTAGTGATAAAATGGAGGGTGATGTTTCTGGGGACAGTGCCAGTCGGCTGATGGAGGTGCTGATGTTGCAAGCACTTCAGAATCTGGGGCCACCCTTCCCCTGTGGGTTGGAGGCCACCCCACCACACCCTTCCTGCCTGCTGGGTGCCAACCTCTACCTTACAGTAAACCTGCTTCTTCTGCTCCAGCATCTCCAGGTGCAAGTATTCCAGGACTTCAGCACATCTGGATCTCCCCCTCACCCCATTTCCTTACGTCCAGTGTTCTAGAGTGACTCGCCTGTCCTTGAACCAGACCTGCTCTGCTGAGGGGCTCACTGCCAGGATTTGGCCTTGTGATGTGTCACTCAAGCATTTGGTTGTGTGGGGCCAGTAGGCAAAGCCAACACCTTTGTAATCCCCGTGGGACCCTGGGAGGGAAAGTGACACCTAGGACACACCCAGTTCCTGGTTTTAGCCAGTCTCGCAAGTGCCTAATCGCTTGGGAACTTGGCTTCTTTCTCTGAGGGGTAATTTATTTTGCTGCCACTTTTTAATCTGTTACTACCTTATTTTTATAGTCTTCCAGAGTCATCAGGCAGAAAGTGCCTTTTATTTGAACAGCAGCAGGAGCAGTTTATCATTGAGGTCCTGAAATTGTGAAATATTTTACCGTGTCCCACTCTGTCTTGTGTGTCATCTGTGTTGACTTCTTTTTCATTAGGGCTGCGTCGTCATCTCGCCATGTGTGGCATTTGTTGTGGCTGATGGGCGGGGGGAGACCAGCATGGTGGTGCATGCCTTTAAGCCCAGTATGTGGAAAGCTGAGACTGGAGAATCACAGGTTTGAGGCCACAGCGCGATAACTTGGCGAAACCCTATTTCAAAATAGAAAATAAAAGGGGCTGGGGGTAGAGCTCAGAGGTAGAATGCCCCTGAGTTCAATCCTCAGTACTACCAAAAGGGGGGGTGCTGGGAAGGTAGCTTAGTGGCTGAGCACTTGCCTAGCATGTGCAAGGCCCTGAGTTTGATCCCCAGCACCACAAAAATAAATGAATGAAAGATAGATAAATGCAGATCTATTAAAAAAGGGAAACATTTAAAATCCTGTTCGCCTGTAGGAAGTATTTTTATAAAATTCCCGCAGTCAGTATTCAGTGTGAATTGTCAATTTAGTATATATTATAGAATCGTCAATTTAAAAAAATTCAGTTAGAACAGAAAGAGCAATTTTTCTAAATTAGAAATGAAGGTGGGCGTGATAGCACATGCCTGTAATCCCAGTACTTGGCAGGCTGAGGCAGGAGGATCGCAGGTTCGAGGACAGCCTCAGCAAGTAGCGAGACTCATCAACCTAGTGAGACCCTGTTTGACTATAAAATAGGGGTGGAGGTGTAGCTCAGAGGTAGAATGCCCCTGGGTTCAATCCCCAGTACCACCAAAGAATAAATAAATAAAAAGACATGAAATTTCTTTTAAGATAGGCGGGAGGTGATGGGAAAGGCGAGCTGTGTTGGTAATGCTCCGCAGTCTCACTGGGCCGCTTGCCCTGGCATGCACTGCGTGTGGTCCTCTTCACTGCGTGGTTTTCTTACAGCCTGCCCTTGTCTGGTACAGTGTCGCCCCAGGTGTGGCTGCTGCCAGGTGCCAGTGAATTGAGTACAGAGAGGGAGAGTGAGCCTTCAGAAACTTAAGCTGTTTGACTGAATGGCTTAGTATCTGTTGAGTCTAGTAAGTTTGGGCTTGTATTTTATCTACTTTAATTCTCTTGTTATTAAAAAGCATATATCTGTTTGCAACAGATAGAAAATTTAAAGGGGGAAAATGAATACAGAACTGTTGTTCTCCATCTCAGATGGATTGAGTAGCACTGCTTTAATATTGTCTAAATGTCCCCTTACCCCCTAAATCAGACCCTCCAGTGTCTGCCACAAAGATCCCCCCTCTGGGCCTATCACTCCCTAGTTTGCAGGCAGCCAGTTGAATGCAAGAAGCTCATTACTCTCCGTACCACAGAGACAGTGGTATTGTCTTATTCTCTTTCCTTCTAGAATATAGAGTCCCAAATTTACTGACTTAATGCCCCCTTTTCAGAAAAACAAAACAAAAAAAACTACTGGACGCTCCCCTGGGCGCTTCCACCCACCGTCCCTTTATTTTTTATTCAATGCCCACCATTGCACCCAAGGCTACTGCTGCTCCCCATTATTCTCTGGATTGTTCTAGCATCCTCTCCCCCGCAGTATCCCAACTTGGGGGAATCCATGGTCTAGAACATTTGAGAGTCTGTCTGTTAATGTGACTACCTCCCCTTGACTGTTGCTGGAGTCTGAAGTGCTTCCGCTGAGCTGCGGATTTTTTTAAGGGCTGGAGATTGCCCAGTGAGTGGTTGAAGGAGTCCTGCTGTCTCCTTTTGAGTCAGTGTCAGTTTGTATTGGGAATATGATCTAGACAGTGTTTTGGAGAGGCAAGAGTAGATAACCGGTTAGGGCACAAGGAAGGTTAAAATTTAAAATGAGAAGTTGATTGCAAGGAAACTTTTTTTTTTAACTAATGAAGGAAAGCAAGAAGTATAAATGGCTCATAACATCAAGGGTGGGGGATTTATGAAGTTAAATTTTTAAGATGTTAACTTAAAATAAAACTGTGTGCTGTAGTATTTTGTTAAATAATAGAATGTTATTTAAAATGTCACGCCAGGCATGGTGGCGCACGCTTGTAATCCCAGTACTTTGGGAGGCGGAGACCGGAGGATCCGGGTTCACGGCTAGCCTCAGCGCGCGTGCGCTCTCTCTCTCTCTCTCTCTCTCTCTCTCTCTCTCTACCTAGTGAGGCCCTCTGCAGCATCGTGAGACCCGGTTTCAAAATAAAGTATACAAAAAAATAGGGCCGGGGGTGTGGCGCGGAGGTAGAACGCCCCTGCGTTCAATCCCTGGTACCGCAAAAAAAAGAAAATAAATAAATAAATAAATAAAATGTCACAATGTTTTGAGCATCAGTGGTCTACTGTGCTTACAATTTTATGTATCCGTGCTTACTGCTGTTAATATGATCTGTTCCCAACAATAACACTGCAAGGGAAGATTTATTTATTTTTCTTTTTTGCGGAACTGGGGATTGAACCCAGGGGCGTTCTACCTCCGTGCTACACCCCCGGCCCTATTTTTTATACTTTATTTTGAAACCAGGTCTCACGAAGTTGCGGAGGGCCTCACTAAGTAGAGACAGAGAGGGGGGCGGGGAGAGAGAGGAGAGAGAGAGCTGAGGCTGGCCGCGAACCCGGATCCTCCGGTCTCTGCCTCCCAAAGTACTGTGATTACAAGTGTGTGCCACCATGCCCGGCTAAGATTTATGTTTTATAAATGACCTGATTTCTTTTTATTTAATTGATTTGATTCGGGTGGCAGTATCAGTCCATCAGTGTTTGATACTAATTTTTAAATTCCATGTACCACGGAGCTGCTGCTTGGTTCTTTTTACTGTGTTCCTGCCCTCAAATACAATTTCTTCAGCCTCTGAATGACCAGGTCTAGGTTGCTAGCTTAAAGCAGTACTTAAACATGCTCTCATTCTGAGAGATGCCTAGTGTCCTGTTAAAAGCTGAGAAGGGTTATCCAGGCATGGCAGTGCACATCTGTAATCTCAATACTTGGGAGGCCGAGACAGAAGGATCGCAGTTACAAGACCAGCCCCAGCAACTTAGGGAGGCCCTCAGCAACCTAGCGAGACCCTGTTTCAAAACAAAAAAATAAAAAAAAAAAGCTAGAAGTATAGCTTGGAGGTAGAATGCTCCTGGATTCAATCTCTAGTACCACAAATAAATAAAAGAAGAGCTAGTGTTTGGCAATCTGTGATAAATATTAGGATTGTTCTATATAAAGTAAAAATGTTAGTGTAATTATTCGTATAGAGAAGGAAATTCACTATTGACTACAATGTTGGGAAAGAAGTAAAGAAATGATTCCAGGGTTCATTTGGTTCAAATATATCTTAAGATTTTTCCGATGAAAGGTGTCTAGTTAAGAAAACCTAATGTGCTCTATGGACACCAAATGGTTGAGTTATGGTAATATCATGGTGGGATTAATGGGGACGAGGCCCCTTTTTGAATCCCTGAGTAAGGAGTTTCTATTTGACCCTGCTGACAGAGGATAACTCATAATTTCATGGGGTTGGGAAATTCATTCTTGCCAGGTGTGGTAGTGCACGCTTATAATCCTAGTACTTGGGAGACTGAGATAGGAGGATTGCAGGTTCAGGGACAATCTCAGCAAGTAGTGAGACTCTCATCAATCTAGCGAGACCCTGTTTCCAAATAAAAATAAAATAGGACTGGGGGTGTAGCTCAGAGGTAGAATGCCTCTAGGTTCAATCCCCAGTGTGACACACACACACACACACACACACACACACACACACACTCATTCTTTCATTTATTTCTGTTTGTTTTTTTTTTCTTTTTGGTATTGGGGATTGAACCCAGAGGCATTCTACCTCGGACTATACCCCCAGCCCTAATTTTTATTTTGAAACAGGGTCTTGCTAAGTTGCTGAGGCTGGTTTCGAATCTGCGATCCTCCTGTCTCAGCTTCCCAAGTACTGGGATTACAGGCATGTGCCACCATGCCCAGTTCTTTTCTTGCATAAATAAAGAAGTTATTGGAAGTATACTTCTAGAGCTGAATTGAGAGGAAATTAGAGTTGGGACCGAAGACTGGGTATTTGGCAGAAGGCATGATCGGGATAGAAGACTGGGAAAGTGGTAGATGAATAAACAAGTGGATTGGGTGTCAGGACACAGTAAGGAGTGAGTTGTGTATGTGTGACTGTATCAGATGAAAGCAAAGCTCTGAATGCAACAGGAGAATTTTCATTTTCTTCCTCACTGGGCTGAAATGAAGGCATGACACCATTGATCCCCACCATCAAACAAGAACCCTTTTTGAAGTGAGGACGCATGTGTATAGTGTGTATACATGCATACAGTTGTACACATACATGTTCACAGCACCTGTTTTATGTCCATGTGTAAAACACAACCCTTTAACCAAATTTACTGTGCTTTAAAGCAGGTGTGTGGTTATGATCATATGAGAGAGATAGATCCTTAATTAGAAAGTTTTCTGGAAACAGCATCTTTTTTTTTTAACCCCTGTCCTGTGTGTCATGATTTTATTGCTGCACGTAGCTCTAGGTCCTCTGGTCTCTGCTTAATTTAGTTTTAATTTTGTTTTTGCAGGCCTAGGCTGCAAGCACAAAGGAAGTTTGCTCAATCCCAGCCGAATAGCCCCAGCACAACTCCAGTGAAGATAGTGGAGCCTCTGCTACCCCCGCCAGCTACTCAAATTTCTGACCTCTCTAAAAGGAAGCCTAAGACGGAAGACTTTCTTACCTTTCTCTGCCTTCGAGGTAAGTCTGCACGCACGGCCAGTCTGTTCGCAAGGGGCGGCCTGCTGGAAAGAAAGGGACAAAAGCAGGACACAGGGATGGGTGTTGGCTTTGCTCGTCTTTCATTTCCTCCGCCTGGTTTGAGTGCAGACTCCCACTGCGAAGGTGCTGTCCGGCTTTTTGAACTAGCTATTTGTTGAGTCTTCATGTTTCTTCATTTTTCCATTTGACTTTTAAATCCCTCTCCTTGGCTTCTCAGTGCACAGTTACACAGTTTGTAGTTTTAATCGTTATAATTTGACTTCTCCCCGCCACCCCTGTGAGGCCCCCTACCAGCACCTCACACACAGCTTGCTGACTTCTTTGCGTGTTGTTCTGTTGTGTGTGTGTGTGTGAGAGAGAGAGAGAGGGAGTCCTGGATGGGTGTGAAGTCTCCTTTCCTCATGTTTCCTAAGGCCTGTCCCTAGCCTGAAGGCTTACCTCCTTCTAGCCCTGTGCTACACTGTGAAAAAAACAGTACTAGTACTTAGTGTACTTAACAGCAAAAATATCCATCCACATATGCAGATGGGACCCGCCAACAGAGTGCAAGGCAAGGAAAACGTCTTGTAACAAAGACTTAGACTTAGAGCTAAGTTTTCCCCTCCTTCCTTCCCTCCCTTGAGATTGAATCTAGGGGAAGAATGCAAAAGATTATCTTGTCAGGAGGTTGGGGGGATGGATGGAGTAGGAAGCTATGACCTTGGAGAGGTCCTTGGGGGAACTTAATTGAGAAGAGAGACCTAGCAGAGACAGTGCTATTGCACAGCTGTGGAAAGGCTCCGGGTTACTTTTGTGTATGGTTCTGGGGTTTGAACCCAGGGGCATTCCACCTCTGAGCCACACCCCCAGCCTTTTTTATTTTGAAGCAGGGCCTCATTAAGTTACTAAGGCTGGCTTGAGCCTGTGATCCTCCTGTCTCAGCTTCCCAAGTACTGGGTTACAAGTGTGTACCACCATGCCTGGCTTCAGGCTTACTTAAAAAAAATTTTTTTAAAGTTATGGAAGGATTCAACAAATAATTTTTCCTGAAAGCTTAGTTGAGCATCTACCTTTTGTCCCACCACCTCAATACATTAATGTATATTTCTTCCGAATGGGGACATTCTCCTGTAACCACCAAAATTAGGACATTCACAGTACTGACCCCCACCCCATCCTCACATCCCATTTTACAATGCCGGCAGTGCTTTGTGACATCCGATTTCAGAACAAAAGGACCCAGCTCAGAATCCAGCTTTCCTCCAATTGTCATGTCTCTGTAGTCTGCTCAGTGTGGCACAGGTCCTTAATCTATTTTTTTGATGGCTTTGACATTTGAAGATAATAGGCCAGATATTTTGTAAAATGTCCTTCCATTTGGGTCACCTGGTGTTTCTTAGTAATTGGATTTAGGTTTTGCGTTTCAAGCAGGAATACTGAAGTAGAAAGCGATTCTTTGTTCTTGTCATTGGGTCCCCTTGGGTGGCTCACAATTTCAGTCTGCCCCCTTTTTGGGTAGTGGCCACATTGGTTATTTTATTAGGTGGGTTTGCCAGGAGCCTCCAGGATAAAGTTAGCGTTTCAGGCTTTGTAGATAAGTATTTTTAGAAGATTCTGTGTACATCTTTCATTTCTCAAACTCACATTATTTTGGTATCTCTGAATTTATTTCCTGTCTTGCTCAAAGGGTTGTAATCAGTTACTGTGATTGTTTTGATGTTGAGATTGTCCTCGGTCTCTTCAGGCGACCCTTTGTGCTGGCCGTTTTGCCCTTTTCACATGTCCTGGTCATCCTTCCAGTCTTGCTGGCAACAAAAGTGTTCTGGGCTTGCACTTTCCACCCTCAGCTCTACAACTGACTTTCTCCAAAGGGCCCTGGTTTCTTTTATTGGCAATTGATTTATATATATATATATATTTGGTGGTACTGCCTCTGAGCTACACCTCCAGCTCTATTTTATATTTTATTTTGAAACAGGGTCTCACTAAGTTGTGGAGGACCTCATTAAGTTGCTGAGACTGGCCACAAACCTGCAATCCTTCCATCTCAGCCTCTCAAGTACTAGGATTACAGGCATGTCCCACCATGGCCAGCAGGAACTGATCTTTAGAAGCCAAGATCTGGGCTTTGTCCTCAAAGCTACTGCAGTGCCATTTATCCTAGGTGTTCTTTGTGGACAGAGGTCTTGTGGGCACGCGCGCGCGCGTGCACATACACACACACACACACACACACACACACACACACAGAATTTGTTTTGTACTAATGATAGAACCTGTGGGTGGGGGTTCTACCTTGGAGGTACACCCCCAGCCCTATTTTTTTTTTTTTGCAGTAATGGGATTGAACCCAGGAGCATTCTCCCTCCGAACTACACCCCCAGCCCTATTTTTAATTCTTTATTTTGAAACAGGGGTCTCACTAAGTTGTGGAGGGCCTCACTAAGTAGCTGAGGCTCGCCACGAACCTGTGATCCTTCTGTCTCAGCCTCCCAAGTACTGGGATTACAAGCGTGCACCACCACGCCCGGCTCTATTTTATTTTTTAGTTAGAAATAGGGTCTTGCTAAGTTGCTAAGGCTGGCCAAGTACTGGGATTACAGGCATGTGTTACCGCACCCAGCTTCTTTGAGGATACCTACATATATATCCAGAGCTCTATATAGATTAAAATCTGAGTTAGCACCCCATATCCAGTTTCAATTTAACACCCATTTCTATGCTTGTCACTAAGAAACCAGGCTCCTGATATCCTCAGTGAATTTATGTATTTGCCGACCCCTTTTAGTGTAACCCACCTCCCCTCCCTGGGCCACTGCTTCCTCATGTGGGAACGTGGCTGGTCTCACTCGGCTCTGACACCCCGCGTGCTTGCCCCTCCTTGGCTGTTCCATCTCACCAGGTGACTTTGGGGGCATTGTTAGGGAGAGGAACTCGAAGAGCAGAGACTTAATGTCTACACTACGGCTATGTTGATCGTCCCTGGAGACTCTCAAGACATAACTAAAGGAGAATAATTTTGTTTTAGAACTGTGGGTCACTTGACGTTTAATGAAGGGAAATGAGGTAGGTGGACTTTCCACCAATTAATCTTGGTTAGTTTTTACAAAGCACCTTGCTGAAAGGTTCTTGTCATCCTAAGTGTTGCGTGTGAAGGTGGAAAGGACGGTTTGACGATGCAAGATGACAGGATCTGGTGCTGATTGCCATCAAGGGAAGGAAAGAATAAACAGACTGTGAGGCTGGTATGGTGTGTGCCAGGAATGGAGAATGAGTGGGATGCAGTGCCCTTAAGCAGGAATTTGAACTAAAGGAATCTATGAAGGGCCGCCAGTTTAGTTAGCAGCAAGATGACTGCAGTAAGTGGCGATGGGACTTATTTTGTGACCTTGATCATGTGACTTTTTAAAGCATTTAGTGATAGATGTTTAAAAAGAGCGCTGGTGACTGTGTTGCTTATTTCTCTTTAGGAAAGTTATTTGGGTGTCTGGAATTGTTATGGGCAGTTTGCCTAACTCAAATTGCGAAATAATGGTCTATGCCTCCAGAAGATCCACTGGTCCTATTCCATCAGGATGTCAGAAAATTACTCTGTTGATCAGGGAGCGAAGTCAGCAAGTCTGTACTGTTGACTGGGAGTTACCTGCTTTTCGGTCTCAAAGATAGGGAAGTGAAGAAACATATCAGAGTGTAGAGAGGAATATGTGTATTTGTGTGCCATGTAACTGCATGTTACATTATTTTTACAAAGCCTATTTCCTGTGGTTCTGGGAGATTTGGAGAGGACTTTCCTTGGAGAGGTGTGTTTACTGTTAAAATAAATTACACCAGCTGGGCGTGGTGGCACATGCCTGTAATTCCCAGTATTTGGGAGACTGAGACAGGAGAATCGCAGGTTCCACAGCAGCCTTAGCAAGTAGTGAGACTCTCATCAACTTAGTGAGACCCTGTTTCAAAGATAAAAATAAAATAGGGCTGGAAGTGTAGCTCAGGGGTAAAATGCCCCTGGGCTCAATCCCCAGTACCACAATAGATGAATAAATAAATAAATAAATTAATTAATTAAAAATAAATAACACCTGGAGGAAATCTTACCAAAACCCAACTTTGAAGTTTTAAGACTGTAAATATAAGAGAATTATCTTTCCATAGACAAAATTTACTTCTTTGAGATGTCAAATGCAACAGAGGTCTAAATAAAATAAACCTTGGAGATGTGTAAAACTATTTTGGAAAAAATGCTCTGAGTCTGGGGAGTTTATTCCTCCATTTACTTTGCAGAGTAATAAAAAAAGGTTTTATTTGTTTTTAGCTGGTCTACAAAAAGGATTCTAATTGCCCTCATTTACCTCATTACTCTCTTCATTTTCAGATCTGAGGTATTAAAAGTAAAAGTCATCCTAACTTTAAAATAGCATCTTTAGTTAGATCAGGTGTGTTTACTTGATTGGGCTAAACAAGCCACAAATGACAAGCCCTGGAAATCCAACGGAGTAGATGGTGGTGTTTTGGGGTTTTTTT
Source organism: Glis glis (assembly GCA_004027185.1). Lineage (NCBI taxonomy): Eukaryota > Metazoa > Chordata > Mammalia > Rodentia > Gliridae > Glis > Glis glis. Next base: position 26,997 of record PVJS01024758.1, read on the forward strand.
GTTGTTTTGTGTGTACGTATGTGTGTGTGGTTCTGGGGATTGAACCCAGGGCCATTCTATCTCTGACCTAAACCCCCAGTCCTTTTTATTTTTTAATTTTGAAACAAGGTCTTGCTAAATTGCTGAGGCTGGCCTTGAACCTGTGATCCTCTTGTCTCAGCCTCCCAAGTACTGGGATTACTGGTATGCACTGCCATACCCAGATTTGATGGTGTACTTTAATATGTAACTGCTTGAGCTAACTAAAAATCATATTTTGAAGTGTACAGGTATTATGTAGATGATCCCTAGAATGTGGCACTTTAATGGCTTTCTTTCAATTTTAAGTTCAGAAGGCGTCTAACTTTGTGTGTGTCATAAAACTATTTCTTGTTCTTCTTGGGAATATCAGTAGAAAAGATAAGTCAGCAACAAAGTAAACTCAAAATAACCCCCCTTCCATTTGTCAGAGACAACCATTGTTAACTATCTTCTTTTGTGAATATTTCCTAAGCAAGCCTTCTATGCAGATATATGATACATAAAACTCCTGAACCGGTATTGTATTATACTTTTATTTTTGCAGTACTGCATAAATACCTGCCGGTCATATTTTAATAGTTTAACAGTGTTCCATCTTGTGGACGTCTCATAAGGTATCTAATTCCTGATTTGCATTTAGATATATTTCTAACTATTTGATATCGACGGGTGATGACGCATGTCGTCGGTGGAATCGTCGCCGCCTCTGAAGCCTTTTCAGGCGATGTTGACAGTTGGGAATCTGCTTAACATTCTTACCTGCATTCTAATTCTGGTTTATCTTTTTTTGGTGCTGATTCCAAACCAAACAGAGCTTGTCAGAGCCGCAGACCTCATGTTGAGCATAAAGACTGCAGTCAGTCTGTCACCCTTGGGTGACAGTGGGCACATTAGGGGCAAAGATGGCAGCCTTTAATAAGCTCATTATTTATAGGAAAAACAGTCTGGCTGCAGAAATAATGACTGAATCAAATCAAAGAAGTGGAAGTGATGTTGGTGGCCAAGGATTGCATGTCATTCTTTTCTCAGGCCCCAATTAATAGCTTTTACTCGTCTCTGTGCTAGTTTGGAATATTGAGGAGAAGACGTGGCAAAGCTGTAGCAAAGACAGCAGATGGAGTTCTGGAAGTCTTACTTGTTATCCACTGGCAATGCCAAGAGAGCCCATGGCCTTTTCCTGGAAACCTTAGAAGGGGGGACCCTATCCCACCCTACACGATTAACACCGGGATTAGTGTAGATATGTAAACATGCTAGAGAGTCATTCAGGGTCAAGCTTTGGAGATTTTTTTAAAAATACTGTCTGAAGGTACTCTAGAGACCTATCAGCCCAGAAGTGCCTTTCCTTTTCTATTTAATGTCATGTCCTGGACTTTTTTTTTTTTTTTTTTTT
>PVJS01024759.1:0-28409 GCA_004027185.1 Glis glis
TGAGGGTCATGGTCATGACGTCTACCTCCACCATCATGACCATGACCCTCACCACCACTACCACCTCCACCATGACTTCTACCTCCACCATCATGACCATGACCCTCACCACCACCACCTCCACCATCACATCTACCTCCACCATCATGACCGTGACCCTCACCACCACCACCTCCACCATCACATCTACCTCCACCATCATGACCGTGACCCTCACCACCACTACCACCTCCACCTACACCACCTTTGTTACCAGGACCATTGAAACAACAAAAGTATAGCCTTGATTTATTGAAAAAAAGTTTCTCTAAGTAAGCAAATACACAGTCTCAATAAAAAGTCTATTTTTAATAGTTTTACTGGTGCATCGTAATTATACATCATCGTGAGATTCAAAGTGATGCAAACATACATGCACACAGCGCTCGGTGTGTTTCACTCCATTCCCCACCCCGCTCCCCACGACTCCTTCCTCGTACGTGCTAGTGAGATCGGTAGTGATACCTTCCTACAGGGACTTAGCATTATTTGAACTGTTTCCTTCCTCAAACCTTGTTTTCCTCCCTCCCCCAGTCCCCTTCCACTATACCACTGGTCTCTCTTCTCATTTGACTGAAGTCCCTTTTGTTTCCCATTTTTGCTCTAGCTTCCACATATGAAAGAAAACAGAATATCAGCCGGGCGTGGTGGCGCACGCTTGTAATCCCAGTATTTTGGGAGGCGGAGACTGGAGGATCCAGGTTCGCGGCCAGCCTCAGCTCTCTCTCTCTCTCTCTCTCTCTCTCTCTACCTAGTGAGGCCCTCTGCAACTTCGTGAGACCCGATTTCAAAATAAAGTATAAAAAAATAGGGCTGGGGGTGTAGCGCAGAGGTAGAACGCCCCTGGGTTCAATCCCCGGTACCGCAAAAAAAAAAAAAAAGAAAAAAAGAAAACAGAATATCGCGATGTCTTGTCTGGACATGGGGAATGGTGAGGGGCAATGAGATAAGAAGAAGATAAGTGGGCAGCAGCTTTAAATCAGGGACTGGGATCCCTGGGGGGAAGCGCTTGCCCCAGGCAGCTTCCATCTTGCCATGGGAGGGGCAGCGATATCCATAGCCTCCGTCCTCCAAGGACTCCAGCTGGCATGGTGGCACTTTGGCCAGGCGCCTTTTGAAGCCATCTGGGGAGCCCGGTGCACCAGGAGTGTTTGGAATCAGCGGGGCAGCTACCGATGAACAAGCAAAGGAGTCAGGCTCACCCCTGCCGTTCACATGCTCACAGTTTACAAAGCTTCCTATAAGAGGAAAAGCCATGCTTTCCCAGTGAACGATCGCGCGCGCTCTCTCTCTCTCTTTCTCTCTCTCTCTCTTTTCCGCTCAGGAGACAGTTCACATTCTTTGAATAAACCTTCCCCTAAATACACCTGTACATAGTTCTATTCCCATCTTGTAAAATTCTTTTCTGGCCTGCATCCACGGCAGGACACGTGACCATTGACTTTCTAAGACTGGCCGATCTTGCTCAGCATACTATTCTCCAGTTCCATCCATTTGCCTGCAAAGGACATAACTTTGTTCTTTTTTGTGGCTGAGTGAAATTCTACTGTGTATATAGACATTTTGTGTGTGTGTGTGTGGTACTGGGGATTGAACCCAGGGGCATTCTACCTCCGAGCTACACCCCCAGTCCTATTTTTTATTCTTTATTTTAAAACAGGGTCTCACTAAGTTGCGGAGGGCCTCACAAATTGCTGAGGCTGGCCGTGAACCTGCGATCCTCCTGGCTCAGCCTCTCAAGGACTGGGATTACAAGGGTGCGCCACCACCCCCGGCTCTAGATCACATTATTTTTATGCATTCATCTGTTGATGCATACCTAGGTTGGTTCCATAATTTGGCTACTGTGAATGGTGCTACTATAAACACGGGTATGCATGGATCACTATAGTCTTCTAACTTTGTTTTGTAAAGATACTAAGGAGGGATATAGCTGGGTCATATGGTGGTTCCATTCCTACTCTTTTGAGGAACCTCCATATTGATCTCCATAGTGGTTGTACTAATTTACATTCCCATCAACAGTGCATAAGAGTTCCCATTTCCCCACATCCTCGCCAGCATTTCTTATACGTTGTCTTCTTGATGATTGCCATTCTACTGGAGTTGGATGGAATCTCAGTGTAGTTTTGGTTTGCATTTCCCTGACGGCTAATGATGTCGAGTATTTTTTCAATGAAGGGCTGATTTCATATCACCTGATGGAGCACTGCCCGCTTCCATCGGAGGCATTTGTACTTAGGTTGCTTCACTGACTCTGGACACCCCAAAACGATCCCTTACATCTGCATGATAAATGAACCCTCCAAAGTGGTGCCTCTCAGAAGGAAAGGATGATTAGACTAAGAGATGAATGCTGGCTTTCTAGAGTGTGTAGACTCATCAGGTTTCTTTAAAAAAATTGTGTGTGCGTGTGTGTGTGGTGTACTGGAGGCATTCTACCTCCGTGCTACACCCCTAACCATAGTATTTTATTTTTATTTTGAAACAGGGTCTCGACCTCTGTGCTACACCCCCAGCCCTAGATGAGAGTCTCACTATTCGCTGAGGCTGTCCTCGAACCTGCGATGCTCCTGTCTCCACCTCCCAAGTACTAGGATTACAGGCGTGTGCCACCACGCCCGGCTTCTTTTCTTTAAATTTAATTAATTAATTAACTAATGAATTTTGGGTACTGGGCATTGAACCCAGGGGCATTCTACCCACCCCAGCCCTTTTTTATTTTTTATTTTAAAGCAGGGTCTCGCTAAATTGTTGAGGGTCTCGCTACGTTGCCGAGGCTGGCCTTGAACCTGTGATCCTCCTGTCTCGGCCTCCCAAGTACTGGGATTACAGGTGTGTACCACTGTGCCTGACTCAGAACCATCTTTTAAAGACATAATTTGCCCAGACTGGTTTCAAACCTATGATCTTCCTGTCTCAGCCTCCCAAGTACTAGGATTACAGGAGTGCACCACCATACCTGGCTTCCTCGGGGTTCTTAACCTGAGATCCACAGACCCTCAAAGGACCCACACATAGAATTCAGGAGTCCACAAACTTGGGTGGGAAAAAAATTACAGCTTTATTTTCACTAACTTCTCACTGAATTTTTCCATTTGCTTCAATGAAGTATGACCCATACTTTGATTTTGTCCCCAGTAAAAGTCAGATTTCCTATCACAGGATAGTTGTAGATATCTTGAAATAGTATTTCTGCTTATTGCTCTTTTGAAATTACTAGATTTGCTGCTATATCATTTTTTTTTTTTGCAGTACCAGGGATTGAACCCAGGGACATTCTACCTCAGAGGTACACCCCCAGCCCTATTTTTTATTCTTTATTTTGAAACAGGGTCTCACTAAGTTGTGGAGGGCCTCACTAAGTAGCTGAGGCTGGCCGCGAACCTGTGATCCTCTGGTCTCAGCCTCCCAAGTACTGGGATTACAAGCGTGCGCCCCCACGCCTGATCTTTTTATTTAATGCATGAATAAAGAAAACCCACAATACACTCAGCGATCATCTGTTTTAAGAATTACACTATGTAGTTTCAATAGAATTGTTTTCCATTTTTAGTCTTATGTACTTTCTTAAACAATGCTAAGAACTCCTGGCACAAGCTCAGTTTCCCCGACTTCAATACCATTCAGATCTTGAGCATTTAAATAAACAGTGTTAGTTTCTCCCCCTTGACGTGTACCCCAAGGAGTGATCATCGTTTGTAGCTTGGTGTATATTCTTTTAGATTCTTTTTTGTGCAATGTGAACACATCTATGTTTAATGTATGTATACATGTAACACACACACACACACACACACACACACACACACACACACATGAATACACACTGTTTTTTCTTTTTGTGGTACCAGGGATTGAACCCAGGGGCATTCTACCTCCGAGTTACACTCCCAGCCCTATTTTTATTCTTTATTTTGAAACAGGGTCTCACTAAGTTGCTGAGGGCCTCACTAAGTAGCTGAGGCTGGCCGCGAACCCAGATCCTCCTGTCTCAGCCTCCCAAGTACTGGGATTACAAGTGTGCACCACCACACCCGGCTCTCCTCATCTTCTTGTGCCACTTCCTTGAGCGTCCTAGCAGCTTTGTAGGGTCCATTCCTGAGGAAGCTGAGCTTAGTAGGGTATGGTGTGTGGGCACCCCAAATTTGAGCTCCTTTTCCTGTCGGCTCTTGAGACATCTATGGGAATAGTGGGGGGAGAGTCCTGGCCTCTAGAACATTCACACAGAGATCTTGGTGTTGTCACGACCTCAAGACATGAATCATATTTCAATGCAAGGGTAGTGACCGCCTTGCTCTCATGTCCTCCAGGGCCCGGTATGGTGTCTCATTACAGGTTCCTTGTGCAGTTGCACGGACTGAGCGCTGCACAATTTCAGACACAGTCACACAGAGACCACAATGAGAATGGAGCTTTTTGGAGGAGTGTAACATGACAACCTCGACCACAAATGGCTAAACGAATGTGTCCTTTAAAAAAAAAAGAGCCGGGCGTGTTGGTGCACGCTTGTAATCCCAGTACTTGGGAGGTTAAAACAGGAGGATCGTGGCCAGCCTCAGCTACTTAGTGAGGTCCCCCGCAACTTAGTGAGACCCTGTTTCAAAATAAAGAATAAAACATAGGGCTGGGGGTGTAGCTCAGAGGTAGAATGCCCCTGGGTTCAATCCCCAGGACTGCAAAAAAAAAAAAGAATCATTTTTTTACGAAGATGGGATCTTATGAAATATATTTCTTTTGCTTCTCGCAGCCTAATCATAAATATCCTTGAAATCAGCAGATAGCAATCTAATTTATCTATCTATCATCTATTTGTGGTACTGGGGATTGAACCCATGGGCATTCTACCTCTGAGCTCCACCCCCAGCCCTGTTTTATTTTTATTTTGAAACAGGGGCTCGGTAGGTTGATGAGGGTCTCACTAAATTGCTGAGGCTGTCCTCAAACCTGCGATCCTCCTGTCTCAGCCTCCCAAATACTGGGATTACAAGCATGTGCCACCATGCTTAATTCACTCTTTTAAATAGCTGGTAATATCTCTCCAGTCATCAGTGCCTCTGCATTTGATTGGATGATTTGACTTTGACAGAGTTCAGGTTTTGGAGTGGTATTTTCTCCCTCACCTGCTCTCAGGCTTGGCTCCATGTAGCGATGCATAGATGGTGGGGCTTATAAACACCAGACATTTGTTTCTTTTCTTTTTTTTTTTGATGGTACTGGGGATTGAACCCAGGGGCATTCTACCTCTGAGCTTCACCCCCAGCCCTATTTTTTATTCTTTATTTTGAAACAGGGTCTCACTAAGTTGTGGAGGGCCTCACTAAGCAGCTGAGGCTGGCCTCAACCCTGCGATCCTCCTGTCTCAGCCTCCCAAGAACTGGGATCACAGGTGTGTACCACAGTGCCGGCTCAACCATTACAATATTAGAGATTGAATTTGACTATGTACTTGCTGTGGCCTCTTATATTTTTGGTCCCGCTGAACAGTTGAACAGTTGTACACCTTTACAGTGACCAACTGGCAAATGGTGCACCCTGGAGTTGTTCAATGATACCACCTCTGCAACCGTGCAGGGTAGCCGTGGGAGGAAGTGCTGTTTTCTACCTACACCTACAGGGTAAGTATGATTTCACCTGGTGCACCTGTGCATGTGTGTCCTTGCCTGCATATGTGCACTTATATGTGAATCAGATGTAGTGGGCCTCATACTTAGCAAAAAACAGTTATCAAGTTGGCATGATGGCGAACGCCTTTAATACCAGCAGTGGGGAGGCCAAGAAAGAAGGATCACAGGTTCCAGGCCAGCCTCAGCACCTGAGCAAGACCCTCAGCAACTTAGCAAGACCCTGTTTCAAAATAAAAAATGAAATGGCCTAAGGGTGTAGCTCAGAGGTAGAATGCCCCTCGGTTCAATCCCTAGTACCAAAAAAAAAAAAAGAAAGAAAGAAAGAAAGGCAAAAAAGAGAATCAGTATCAACAAGGATGTGTGGAGATGGTGATGTTTAAAGAATGTGTCATAAATTTTTTGGTAAGCTTCTCTTCAAGAGGTGGAGATTAATTTCCCTCCCCTAGAGTGTGGGATTGGATTTGGACTTGGTGGCTCACTTATGAGGCAAAGAGGTGACAGGCACACCAACTCCAAGACCAGGTTATAAAGAGACTGCAGAGCCGGGCGTGGTGGCGCACGCTTGTAATCCCAGTACTTGGGAGCCTGAGACGGGAGGATCCGGGTTCGCGGCCAGCCTCAGCTACTTAGTGAGGCCCTCTGCAACTTAGTGAGACCCTGTTTCAAAATAAAGAATAAAAAATAGTGCCGGGAGTGTAGCTCGGGGGTAGAATGCCCCTGGGTTCAATCCCCGGTACCGCAAAAAATATATATATAAAAAATAAAGACACTGCAGGCTTGTCTTGTGCCGGCTGCCAGTCTCCCCAGCTGGGGAATTAGGCTGATGTGTCACATGGCCCTGGGGAGAGGCCCCACCGGGAGGAATGGAGTCTCCTGCCAGCAGCAGCTCCAAAGCAGGCTCTCAGAGTCTTCAGGTGACAAGGGCAGCCCAGGCTAGCAAGGTGTACAATTTTTCAGCAGGTGACTCAAATGACCAGAATCACCCAGCGAAAGGTGCTCTCAAGTCCCTTACCACTAGCCACGCAGAGATAAGAACTGTGTTGTTTTAAGCTGCACATCTTCGGAGTGATTCCTTATGCCACAAGAGATATCGAATTCAGGAGGGAGGTGGGGGGTCAGCTCGTTCAAGACTTTAAGAGGAGGCCCGGTGGCTTAGCAGAAAAAGCGGCTTGCAAACTTCAGAGTTCTTAAGAATTGCCTTATGCTTGTATCCTAAATGCAGACTCCTGGGACACACTGTCTCAGAGTCCATTTGCATTTAAATTTTTTTTTTTTTGCGGTACTGGGGATTGAATCCAGGGGCATTCTACCTCCGAGCTCCACCCCCAGCCCTATTTTTTATTCTTAATCTGAAACAGGGTCTCACTAAGTTGCGGAGGGCCTCACTACCTAGCTGAGGCTGGCTGAGAACCTGTATCCTCTGGTCTCAGCCTCCCAAGTACTGGGATTACAAGCTTGTGCTCCACCCTGCCCGGCTGGCTCTCCATTTGCATTTAAATAAACATCACAGGTGTTTCTGATGCACCGCATGGGAGGGAGCCCCCCCCCCCCCAAGCAGAGGTTGGTTGGGTTGGACTGGGTGACTCAAGATGGGGCTGGGAGGGAGACAGGCCTCCTCCTCCCCACAACAATGTGCAGCCTCTGCAAGGATTTTAAGCAGGACACTAACTAGGTCCAGTAGCAGAAGCTAAACCTGTGTGGCTTGCCTCTGTCGCTGACCCAGCAATGTGATTACCACCTCATCCACGGCCTTAAATGAGGAGGAATTGAAGGGAAGTAGGATTTCAGGCCTGCTTTTGAGGAACTCACAGGAACTCATATACCCAAGTGACAGCTGTCCCTGTCAAAGTTATCAGGGTGAAAGGTTGTCCTCTCTCTCGTTCTGACAGTGCTGGGGCTGCTCAGCATCTTCTTTGAGCTCTGATTTGGTAATTGTTTTGAGTCAGTTCATGGTCCATATTTGAATCCAGTTGCTTTAAAACTATAGAATTGAGCGAGGAGAAGAGTTGTTTGAGATTACTTTACAGAGATTCCCTTATTTTTATTTTTATTTTTTGCGGTACTGGGGATTGAACTCAGGGGCATTCTACCTCAGAGCTACACTCCCAGCCCCATTTTATTCTTTATTTTGAAACAGGGTCTCAGTAAGTCGCTGAGGCTGGCCGCAAACCTGCGATCCTCCTGTCTCAGCCTCCCAAGTACTGGGATTATAAACATGCGCCACCATGCCCGGCTTTACAGAGATCCTTTAATCTGATCATTTTGAAGATGAGGAGACAGAGGGTCAGAGAGGCCCGGTGATTGGATCATTTAAATTCATTACATCTAAATTTTTCATGTCCACTGCTCATGTCTGGCATGGGCCAGGAAAAGAGGCCTGGTGGCTAGTGTGCTGACCATCTCCTAGTAGACTAGATGGGACAGGCGGAATTCCTTTGGGACAGCTTCCTGAAAGAGGCATGTATTTTAGAGCTGGGCTTGAAGAAGCAGGGTGACATAATGGGTGTGGTAGAAAGAGTAGGGTATCCTAGGCAGAGTCCAGAGCATTGATATATAATTCCTTTTTTCCTTTTTTTTTTTCAGTACTAGGAATTGAACCCAGGGGCATTCTACCTCCAAGCTACACCCCTAGCCACTTTTATTTTTTTATTTTGAAGCAGGGTCTGGCTAAGTTGCTGAGGATCTCACTAAGTTGCTGAGGCTGGCCTCAAACCTGTGATCCTCCTGTTTTAGACTCCCAAGTACTAGGATTACAGGTGTGTGCCACCATGCCTGGAAGGGGGGGATTTCTTTGTTTTTCATTTCACAAAAGATGCTCTTTTTAAATATCAAAAAATCCATACAGTCTGCCATCTGTATCCGTGGAGTCTACATCTGTGGATTCAACCAACTGCAGACAGAAAATAGTCAAGAAAGAGCTGGGCGTGGTGGCGCACACTTGTAATCCCAGGACTTGGGAGGCTGAAACAGGAGGACCGCAGGTTCGAGGCCAGCCTTAGCTACTTAGTGAGGCCTCTGCAACTTAGTGAGACCCTGCTTCAAAATAAAGAAAAAAATAGGGCTGGGGATCTGGGGATGTAGCTCAGAGGTAGAATGCCCCTGGGTTCAATCCCAAAAAAAAAAAAAAAAAAAAAAAAGAAAATAGTCAAATAGTCGAAAAGACATTGCATCTGTATACGGACTCCTTTTTCTTGTCATTCTTCCCTGAACAATACAGAGTAACAACTATTTTCATAGTGTTTGCATTGTATTCAGCATTAGAAATAGTCTAGAGATGACTTAAATGCGTAGGAAGAAGTACGTAGGTGATACGCAAATGCTGACGGTTTTGTATAAGGGATTTGAGCCTCTGTGGATTTTGGTGTCCTTGGGGATCTTGGGACCCATCCCCCAGGGTACTGAGGGGAGACTGTAGGTGTAGAGTAAAACAGACAAAGTGGTTCAGTCAGTGGAATGCAAAGTAATTCTCTCCCCCCACCCCCGCCACATCTTCAAGCAACCAGCATTAACAGGTGGCGTGGCATCATTTTGAAAAGTTTCTCCGGATATTTTTAGAACGTAAGTCAGATCCAGTCATTTGCCATTCGAGGCAAGAGTTAGTCTGTCAAACAGCCTGCAGGCGGAACTTTTTCCATCTCTTCATTCCTTTGGCCCCAGCTCCTTGGGCTGCTTGCTGTCCATCAATCGCCAGCAAGCTGCCCGACGCCAGGCATTGGCTCGTGCCCTGCCTTCTTGCTGGAACTTTCTTCCCCGATGATTGTGCAGCGTTCTCCCTCACTCTCTACGAGTCTCAGCTCAGGTACCCCTTCCTCCAGGAAGCTTTCTCTAAGCACCTTAAAGTTGCATCCCTTCTCCTCCTCTTCACTGTTTTTCTCTGTTTTGCTTTGCATGGTGCAGCACACCACCCATCCTCCTTGTTGCTTATTGTCGTTCTACCCCAAGAGAGCAGAAGCTCCCGGGGAGCAGTGGGTCATGTCCTCGGTGCTTAGAACAGTGTCTGGCATGCAGTAGTTGCCCAGTAAAACTCAGCTGGCCAGGCATGGTGGCGCACGCTTGTAATCCCAGTACTTTGGGAGGCTGAGACCAGAGGATCCGGGTTCGCGGCCAGCCTCAGCTCTCTCTCTCTCTCTCTCTCTCTCTCTCCTTAGTGAGGCCCTCTGCAACTTCGTGAGACCTGGTTTCAAAATAGAGTATAAAAAATAGGGCCGGGGGTGTAGTGCGGAGGTAGAACGCCCCTGCGTTCAATCCCCAGTACCGCAAAAAAACAAAACAAAACAAAACAAAACAAAACAAAACAAAACAAAACAAAACAAACAAAACAAAACACTCAGCTGAATGGATACACGAGTGTGACCTCCCCTCCCCATCTCAGCCTGCACACACACACACACACACACACACATTTACACGCACATTATATAATACACATATTTTTCTTCCCCTTGCTTTTTCCACTTAGCCATCTCAGAGATTGTTTCTCTGCGAACACAGAGAATCACTTGATTCCTCTGAAGACCTGCAGAATATCCAGTGGTGTGAATCTCTTTAACCCGGGTCCCCTCGATGAACGTTTAGGTTATTTTTAGTCATTAGCCACAGCAGCAGTGCTGCAGGCTAGTCTGTATGTATGCTCCTGGGAATGAGTATAGTAGCAAGACGAGCTCCTGGAGTGGAGATGTGCATGCTCACTGGGACGGATACTACCAAGATGCCCTGCGAAAACATTGTGCCTATTCACACTGCCCGGCAGCCGATGAAAAGGCCAGTTTCCTTGCATCTAATACCGTGCGGTGTCGAAATTTTTCATCTTTGTCAATCTACTTGGTGAAAAATTTTTACAAAATTTTAACCCACTCACCCTTCCTTCCTTCCTTCCTTCCTTCCTTCCTTCCTTCCTTCCTTCCTTCCTTCTTCCCTTCTCCTTCCTCCCTTCTTCCTTTCCTTTCCTTTCCTTTCCTTTCCTTTCCTTTCCTTTCCTTCCCTTCCCTTCCCTTCCCTTCCCTTCCCTTCCCTTCCCTTCCCTTTCTCCTTCCTTCCTTCCTTCCTTCCTTCCTTCCTTCCGAATGGAACTCAGAGCCTTGTGCATGCTAAGCATGTGTTCTACCAGTGAACTACATCCTCGGCCCCTTTCTCTTTCTTTTTATATAAACTATCTCTCTCTCTCTCTCTGAATTGCTTGTTTATTTATTTATTTATTTATTTATTTATTTATTTTTTGCGGTACTGGAGATGGAACTCAGGGGCATTCTACCTCTGAGCTACACCCTAATTTTTATTCTTCATTTTGAAACAGGGTCTCACTGAGTTGCAGAGGGCCTCACTAAGTAGCTGAGGCTGGCCATGAACCTGCGATTGATCTTCCTGTCTTAGCCTCCCAAGTACTGGGATTATAAGCGTGCGCCACCAAGCCTGGCTTTGTTTATGTATTTTGATCATCAAAACAAAACAAAATCTTGGGCTGAGGGCCTTTTACTTGTGGTTCACAGTCCTGTTTTTCTATTAAGCCCTTTACACATTAGTCATTTGTTCATAAACTCTCTTTCATATTTTTTCTCATTTGTATTTTGACATCATTTTAGCATTGTTGGCATAGATAAGATTGTTAATATTTGTACTGTCAATCTAATCAATATTTTTATTCATAACTTTGGAATTTTGTGTTTGATTAGAAAGGCTTTCTCTCTCCTGAGATGATAGGAAAAGATTGTGTCATGTTTCTTTCTAGTTTTTTAGCCAGGTGTGGTGGCGCATGCCTGTAATTCTAGTACTTGGGAGGCTGAGACAGGAGGATCACAGGCTTGAGGCCAGCCTCAGCAACATAGTGAGGCCTTAGCAAGTTAGTGAGACCTTGTTTCAAAATAAAAATAAAATAGTGCTGAGGGTGTAGCTCAGAGGTAGAATGCTCTTGGATTCAATACACACAAAAACAAACAAACAAACAAACAACCATAAATACATATTTTTTCACCTGTAATTTATTTAGGCATGAAGGAGGATTGACCCCCCTATGATGAACCAGTTTTTCCAATAATATTTATTGAATCAGTCATCTTTCCCATAATGATTGCAAATTTGCTTTATGCCTTAAATTATTCCATATTTTCTAGTCTCTTTTTGGCTCATTGATCTATCTATTGATGTGCTAGACTCAAATTGTTTTTTTATTAACCTAACTTTAAAATCTCTTTTAATGTCTGATAAGAGTAAGCCCAGAGGGCCTTCCTAAGTTTAATTTTTCTGGTAGTTTGGCAAGAACGAAAGCTATTTTTCATTGGCAAAACTGCCTTTTTCTCTCTTACACAAGAACAGTGGGCAGAAACAAGCCCCGTTGATCCTGCTAACTGACACTCTGCTAGGTCAGTTAGCAAATTTCAAATTTCAAGGTCAAATTTCATAAGCAGAGGACAGTAAAATAAGAGCTAGTCCCTACTCCTTCAAGTCCCGTGAAGTTACAGGCTGCCCACATCCTCCCGGGTTGGGTGGTCCTGAGGCTTCGTGACCTCTAGCAGGTGTGGTAAGAGGGATCAGAACTTGAATTTACCAATTCATGCAGCAGTCTGAAGATATAGACTTTCCACTTTAAAAAAATATATATATGGCTAATTAGAAAGGAAATGAAAATCAGAAAAAAAAAATCCCACCTTGGTACCCTTGACATATATGACTGCTGCCCCAAATTCCACAAACTATTTAAGGAAAACCAGAGGCCCAGAAAGCATGGACTGAACTGTGGGGCCGGCAGCACAAACACGACTTCCCTGGTTCCTCCCGCATCCCTAGGCCTCCCGGAGTCCCCGGGATCTGAGTCAGTGGGAGGTTGGTATGAAGTTAATGTTTGGAGTGGGTGAGGTGTAGGAAGCAAAAACAGATATTTAGACATTTTTTTCTTCTCGACTTCTTTCTCATAGAATATTCCTGGCTTCCGCTGGAACAGGCCCCCATTGTGTGCCCCTGCCCCGGGCAGCTTGGCCAGGGTCCCATCTGCGGTCTCTCGAGAGACCATCTTTGAGGAGCAGAACTCAGTTCCTCAGGGAAGCAGCTACAAGACAGCCCCAGACTTCCCCGGCCCTGCCCTGTGAACTGGCTCCAGTCTGTTGGATGTCCCTGCTCCCCTCCTCCAAGCATCGTCTTTGCCAGAATTCTTCAAACCTCAGAAGATAAAGGTGCTCAGAGCTTGGGGCTTATAAGCAAAGATGAGCCCACCTCAATGTCCCACACATAGCAGCGGTCAGCATTTAGAGCTGGGCGCCTCTCTTTTCTTCCTCAGCGGCCACACTGAAGGGGAGAGGCAGGCCAGGAGAGTGGCAACACCCTGGTTAGAGGGAGTGAGTCCTGATTCCTGTTCAGGGGAAGGAAGCCCCTCTCTGGCAGGCGGTTCAGTATCAGTCACAACACACCAGTTTTTTATTTGTTTGTTTTTGGTACTGGTGATTCAACCCAGAGGGACTCTATCTCTGAGCTACACTGCCAGCCCCCTTTTTTATTTTTTATTTTGAAATAGGGTCTCACTAAGTTGCTGAGGGTCTCACTAAGCTGCTGAGGCTGGTCTCGAACCTCTGATCTTCCTGTCTCAGCCTCCCAAGTACTGGGACTACAGGTGTGCACAACCACGCTCGGCTCACAGGTGTTTTGCAGAACCTGTCCCACCAAGGGTGAAGCAAGATGGCCGATATACCCGTAAGCAGCCTGGTCTGTGGGATGTTTTTGTGGGTGCTGGCGCTGAAGTCATGCCTATCCCTCAGCGTTTCTACCCCAGGGCCATCTGAGGTGTCCCCTGCCTTGTCCCCTCACTAAGTTCGTGTCTCTCTTTTTAGTCAAATGCTCCTGTCTGTGGTAGAAGGTCCCGTCTACATTTGCAACACTTCTTTCTTCCCAGAGTTCTCTACTGTATCATCCTTGGGGAGGTCTGGTAAATTGGCAGGAAGGGTCAAAACATGAATGTGTTAACATCTCCTTCCCGGGAGACTAGCAGGCTGCCCAGGGTTCTCAGTGTCAACCACAAACAGGCCCAGGGACAGCTGCAGGGTGGACGTCTGCTTCCCTTGGCTGACAAGAAGATAGATGTATGTAGCAAGGATGACAGTCATGACTGTGTTTGTTAATCGAGGGCTCGCTACACGCCAGCCACTGCTCTAGGCCGTGTTGTGTGTATGACATCATTTAATCCTCCCCAAACCTGTGAGACAGCGATTTTTATTATCCCTATTTTTCTAGATAAATCACAGTGACATACTTGGATTCTTTGAACCTTAAAAAGGTGCCCAGCTCTTAGTAAACTCTTAGGGAATGTTGTGGCTGCGATAGCCACTTGTCCCAGCTCCTAAGAGCCAACTGTGCACATCTCTCTCCACCTCTGTGCTCAGGGACAGCGCATTGGTAGCTTAACACTGGCCATGATGGGAACATTTACACCACGGAAATTGGCAAGACTTTCAAATCAGATTTTCTTTTTTCCCCCCTCCCAAAGGGCCCATTTCACTACCAGGTACTACCATGTACTCCTATTGGCATAAAACTAATCTTAGAATTGACCCCTACTAAAATCAAGGCGTTTTAATGAAGAAAACATCTTTCTCTGTACCTTAATGTCACCATACTGATAATAAAATGCTATCAGGACCGAGCTGTACCCTGGTAGTGTTCACTTGCAGGAGCCTTAGAGGGGGCCTATGATCAGGGCAGATGGTCTGTAGAACCCTGTGTACAGCTGGGAGAGCCGTGTTTGCCATCACTAGGTAGGTATGCAGGGTCCCATGCCCTGCCACAACACTTTTCTGAGCATGTCCTTACATGCAAAAATGCTGCCCAAGAATCAGATCATTGAGAAGTTCATCCCAACCCCAGGAGAGGCCAGGGCGGACAGCCAGCCGCACAGCATGGATTTAGCACAGGATAACGTGTGGTTCCTTGGATCCTGGATGTTCCATGATGATCTTCCTGCAGGAACAAAGAACAGTCACTTGGACTCTCCGTTCTTTTCCATAAGTCAAGGTGAGTTGATCTACTAAGAGCTCCCCCTAGCCCCCACCCCCACGTCTGTTGGCACAAGCAAGCGCTTTGCTTATGGAATGCTCTGAAAACGATAGTGCATTGGATGAATGCAAGGACCAGGGTTTTCATGATAACATTTCTACTTATCTTAGCATAAAACCAAGCTGTGTGCAGTAAGGGGAGAAAGTTGACTTGGTGTTTACGTGGAATGGATAACAAGTGGGGGAAGAAGAAAAGGATCTTGTGTGTGTCTTGTTTGTCAAGCAATTGGATGTTCGTGGAGGACCTGTGCTTACTTATTTATTTAATTGTGGTGCTGGGGATTGAACCCCGGGCCTTGTGCATGCCAGGGAAGTGCTCTACCACTGAGCCACACCCCCAGCCTGAACTTGTATTTATTGACTCTGTTGAGTCTTCTCCTCCTCCTCCTCCTTCGTTATCTCCTCCTCCTCCTCCTCCTTCATCTCCGCTCCTCCTCCTCCTTCTTCTTCTCCTCCAAAATCTGAGATCATAGTCCTCCTCCTCCTCCTCCTTCTTCTTCTTCTCCTCCCCCTCCTTCTTCTTCTCCTCCAAAATCGGAGATCACAGCCTTCCTCCTCCTCCTCCTCCTCCTCCTCTTCCTCCTTCTTCTCCACCTCCTCCTCCTTTCTCTTTTCTTCTTTCTTTCTCTTCTTCTTCTTCTTCTTCTTCTTCTTCTTCTTCTTCTTCTTCTTCTTCTTCTTCTCTGGTGATTGAACCCCAGGGCATTCTATCTCCAAGCTACACCCCAGCCCTGTTTATTTTATTATTTGAAAAAGGGTTTCACTAAGCTGTTGAAGGTCTAAGTTGCTGAGTCTAGCCTCAAACTTGTGATCCCCCTGTCTTAGCCTCCCAAGTTCTGGGATTACAGGTGTGTGCCACCACGCCTGGCTTTGACTCTGACTTCTGTGCCGTCTCTGTATCTCGCACACATTCCTGTGCTTGTTTCTAATTACGAGTTGAGCATCCTTAATCTGGAAACCCCCAATCCAAAATACTCTAAACTCATAAACTCCTTGAGTGAAGACACATTTTCACAGGAGGAAAATGCCACACCTGACCTCGAGTGATGGGTCACAGCCACAGTGCTAGTGCACTTAAAAATATCGTATAAAATGACCTGCAGGCTATGTCTATGTGTAAGGTGTATATGAAACATACATGAATTTTATGTTTAGCTTCGGATTCCACCCCCAAGACATCTCGTAGTAGATATGCACATACTCCAAAATCTGAGAAGATCTGGACTCCAAAACACTTCTGGTCTCTGGCATTTCCAATAAGGTAGACTCAACCTATATTGGCTAGCATTTCCCAGTCCTCTATAGAAAATGAGATTTTTTGAGAACTGGGGCTTAAATTGTATTTATTTCCTCATTCAACAAACATTCACTGAAATCTACTATATGCTTCAAAGGCGAGCAAAGGAGGATGAAACATAATTCTTCTGTGCTAGGGCTTGCCGGGAGGAGGAGGGCCTGGAGGAATCCAGTGGATGATTCCACAAGACAGGTAAGGATGGCGTGCTTGCTAGCTCCCACTAGTTAGTAAGGTGTAGACTCAAAGCGCCGTAGAAGTTGGTAAAAGGAAGGGTTGATAAGAGACTGGAGCGTTGAAAGACACAGTGGGACCAAAGGCTGCAGTGGCTTCACAGGGAGAAGCGCGGTAGACACAGCGCCTATGTTGTGTCAACTCCGGATCCACCTGCAACCGTGACAGGAGACCCCTGGGCTGTGAGCAGGATCAGAATCCTCCAACATCCAAAGAGAGCATCCACCTTGCACCCTGAGATCCAGCGGAGCTGACATAGAGGTGGCCTGGAGCCTCATCTAAGCTCAGGTTACCGCAGGCCCTGCAGTGGAAGAGAGAGAGACGGTCTGTCTGTCGAGGGTGCGTGTGCTTTGCCCTGATCTTCTGGAATGGGCTGGCTGCCTTGGGAGGCACACGCCATCCCCTGGGGAGCCGCGTGCGGTCACAGTGACTGCTAGCATCTGGCTGCTTGGTGACCACTTGAGACGCAACCTGAGGCCCTAGGATCCCCATGCCTGGAGCCCTGGGTGTGCAGAACAAGTCAGACACCCAGAGAACATCATTCCTTAGCCTTCATACTCCACCGAGCTGCCTGCTGGCACTGGAAACCTGACACCTAATAATGGGTATCTAATAGTCCAAGCACCTCCCTATGTGGTGGTGAGTATCCTGTCCCCAGGGCAATCAAAAGATCTGTTCTAAGCTGGGTGTGGTGGCACACACTTGGAATCCCAGTACTTGGGAGGCTGAGACAGGAGGATTGCAGGTTCGCGGCCAGCCTCAGCTACTTAGTGAGGCCCTCCGCAACTTAGTGAGTCTCTGTTTCAAAATCAAGAATAAAATATAGGGCTGGGGGTGTAGCTCGGAGGTAGAATGTCCCTCGGTTCAATCCCCAGTACTGCAAAAAAAGAAAAAATCCATTCTGTGAGTGTGTCCTAGAGGGGCTTCGCAGCATCACACCAGTCCTGGGTTTAGGGGCTCTACCCGTTGCTTTTAATGCTGAAATTCTATCCTTCTAGAAGCAAGAGGGCACTGGTGATGATTACAGGTGAGTATAGACCAAGGATCCACACAGGCTCATGGAATGGAGTGGGTACAAATTTGCTACGTGTTCTAGAAGCCTCCTTGACTGTAGGGCAGTGCATGTTTAGGCTAGCACTTTCCTCGTGACAATCATGGGATCAAGAATCTCCCTCCCTCAACTCTACTGGAATCCCCTCAAGAACAAAGCCCCCACCTTGTGCACTGTGCTTTGACTATCAGAGCTGCTCCACTAACACCTGGGAAACGGAAGTCAACAGTTCAGAGAGCAGGCAGCCACCCGGAATCTCTCCTTTCAGCCACTCTGCTTTCTGCCCCTCCTGCCCAAAAGGAAGAACTTGAAGTCCCTCAGGAGGGGAACATCAGGCAAAGGACTGCATGACTCTCTTCCTTGGCAGGTGCAGCCTATAAAGTAAATAACCTGCAGCTGCCGGGTGTGGTGGTGCACGCTTGTAATCCCAGTACTTTGGGAGGCGGAGACCGGAGGATCCGGGTTCGCGGCCAGCCTCAGCTCTCTCTCTCTCTCTCTCCCCCTGTCTCTCTCTCTCTCTCTCTCTACCTAGTGAGGCCCTCTGCAACTTCGTGAGACCCGGTTTCAAAATAAAGAATAAAAAAATAAACAAACAAACAAAAAAACCCCTGCAGCTTATGAAAGATATGCAACCTGTGAGCTTGGAGTTTCCTTTTTCCACAAGGTGGTTCTCACGGAGACAGGTAGGTCTATAGTATGTTTCTGTCTTTGTGGTCTCTTTGGGGGAAGAAATGCCAACTCTCTTCTCTTAATTGGATTCATTTTGAAAAGCTAATTTGCTACACATATCACCCTATAGAGGTTGACTGCCTCAAAGTCTTCCTTCCCTTCTCTTCCTTCCTTCCTTCCTTCCTTCCTTCCTTCCTTCCTTCCTTCCTTCCTTCTTTTCTCTCTTCTCCTCTCTTCTCTTCTCTTCTCTTCTCTTCTCTTCTCTTCTCTTTCTCTTTCTCTTTCTCTTTCTTCTCTTCTCTTCTCTTCTCTTCTCTTCTCTTCTCTTCTCCTCTCCTCTCCTCTCCTCTCCTCTCCTCTCCTCTTCTCTCTCTTCTCTTCTCTTTTCTTCTTTTTTCTTTTTACAGTACTGGAGGTTGAACCCAGGGGCTTTCTACCTCTGAGCTACACCCCAGCCCTATTTTATTACTTTATTTTGAAATAGGGTCTCACTAAATCACTGAGGGCCTTGCTAAGTTGCTGAGGCTGGCCTTGAACCCGTGATCCTCTTGTGTCAGTCCTCCCAAGTACTGGAATCACAGGTGTGAGCCACAATGCCCAGCTTGCCTCAGAGTATTTCTTTTTGACAGCTGGAGCATCCTCCCTGGAGAAACCCCCCTCACAAGTTAAAACATGTCCTGCATGGTGTCGAGGACAATCCTTCTCATTAGGTATAAACTAGAGGCATACATGTCTGACTTCATGCAACAGTTATGACCCAGAAAAGAAATCACACAGAAGTTGAAGGTACAGTCGGACTTCCTTGCCGGTGGGTTCCGCATCCCCAGATTCAACCAACCACGGGTGGCAAATATTTAAAAAATCGTTATTGTAGTGAACATGTACAGACTAGGTTTTCTTGTCCTTATTCCCTAAATGATACACTATGCTAATTATTTCCATAGCATTTGTATTATATTGTCATAAGAAGCCTAGACATGATGTAAAATGTGCAGTAGGAGGTGTGTAGGTTATAGACAAATCTATGCCATCTTATATAAGGGGTAGGTGATCTTGGTACTCTTGGGAATCCATCCCCAGTGGACGCCACGGGTAGACTGTATATTGAATGATTTCATATGCACGGAGAGCTCATTAGCTACACTGGGGGCATGTATGTTTCTATGTATGTATACATATACATGTATTTATTTTTTGTGATCATGGAGACTTTTTTTCCAAATGAAATCAAATTTGGGAGCCTGTTGTACCAAACAGGTGAAAAATGGGCATCTCTGCTGGCGCTGGGGTGTAGAGGATGGAAGAGAGGTGTGGGGGCAGAGGAGTGTGCAAAAGGGGCTCTGGCCTCTGTCCATCTCTCTTCCCTTTGCTTGTAGAAGGCACAAGAGTCTATTCATGAAACCCAAGGCTGCCTGGGACCTCACCATGCAAACCGATAGTGTTAAAAAGCTCTACAGTTGTGAATATTTCAAAACACGATTTAATGTGTTTTTTTGTTTTACTTTTGTTTGTTTATTTATTTTGGTACTGAGGATTGAACCCAGGGGCATTCTACCCCCTACACCCCTTGCCCTTTTTTATTTTTTTGTTTTGAAACAGAGTCTTGCTAGGTTGCTGACAGTCTCACTAAGTTTTTGAGGTTGGCCTTGAACCTGCAATCCTCCTGTCTCAGCCTCCCAAATACTGGGATAACAGGCTTGCTTGTGCTTTTCAAATATAAATTGGTATGCTCATAAGTGAATTGGTCACAGTATCCCCTCCCCCCACCTCAGTATAATTTGGGTTATAATGCAAACCTTTTGGCTGCTGCCCTTAGAGGTGGGAGCTCCATCATCCCTATCCAAGCCTAAGTGGACTCAAACTTTGAGGGACAAGACACAAGCCCCGTAAGAAGTGAGGACACAGCACAAGTTTGTCTAAGGAGAGTTAGAGCAGGGGCAGGAAGATGTCAGCTGCCCATTGGAGGTCCCTGGGGAAGAGGTTTCACTCGATGGCCTCCAAACACAGGAGGGACTTGGATTTGAGTCCACCTGTGAGCCTCTCCTCCCTCCTCAATCCCCCTGAATGTGCCAGAGAAACAGAAGCCTAGGACAAAACTCTGCAGTGACTGACAATAGGAGAGTAATGACCTGAGTAATGGCCTGAGCCTGTGTTCGGAGGAGTTTCTGCAAAATTTTGAGGACAAGAGGGACTGGAGCCGGACGTGGTGGCACATGCTTGTAATCCCAGTACTTTGGGAGGCGGAGACTGGAGGATCCGTGTTCCTGGCCAGCCTCAGCTCTCTCTCTCTCTACTTAGTGAGGCCCTCTGCAACTTTGTGAAACCCAGTCTCAAAATAAAGTATAAAAAAAATAGGGCCGGGGGCGTAGCGCGGAGGTAGAACGCCCCTGGGTTCAATCCCCAGTACCGAAAAAAAAAAAAAAGAGGGACTGGGCAGCTCTGACTGAGCATGTGTGAAGGGAGATGGGGAAGGATTAGGGTGCCATGGGCCCAACTGTGTCCTCCCTCGCTCCCCAAATCTGTATGTTGAACTCCAAACCCCCAGTCCCTCTGAATGTGACCTTCTTTGGAGACAGGGTCTTTGCAGAGGTAATCAAGTTCAAGTTTGGTATTTTGAGCTGACTTAGCTCGTGGAAACAATGCAAGCGCCATCTTAGTCTTTTCAAGAACATTTATTGCAATCGTAACCAAGACAGGTTCCTTATTTGTTAACACACCACACAAACTTCACATACTTCTGGTATTGTAGGACAGAGAAGGGAGAGGAGAGGAAGAGGAGGAAAAGGAGGAAGAGGAAGAGGAGGGGAGAAAGGATGAGGGATGAACTGGAAAGGCAGGTTGGGCAGTCCATTCCCCAGGGCGCTCTGAGCTCTGTTGGCTGTGCCGGGGGTTCTCGGGTCTGGGTCAGTTGCGAGTCCGGTCCTGGTCTTCAGGCTGACCTTAACAGGTGAGAGCTTACCATGCTGAGGGGATGGGGAATGGTTTCAACCCCAGCCAAAAGTGAGGAATTGTTTGACAGCTACCCATGGCAAAAGCCATCCCTAGCCTCATTAATGGCAGTCAGAATGGCAAGGCTCTGTGCTGACAAAGCTGCTGGGTTTGGTGCCGGGTGCTCATGGTCATAGTCTTCAGGTTGCTAGGTGTATGTTGGTTGTCAAGGAGTAACAGTCTTCAGGTTGCTAGGTGTAAGCGTTGGTTGTCAAGGGGTAACAGTCTTCAGGTTGCTAGGTATGAGTGTCGGTTGTCAAGGGGTAACTAGTCTCCAGGTTGCTAGGTGATAGCATTGATTGTCAAGGGGTAGCATAGTCTTCAGGTTGCTAGGTGTTAGCTTAGGTTGACCCTGCTCTTTGCCTGTCACTACTGGGAGTTGCTCCTTGTGCAGGGACTAAGGGGTCTGTGTGTTGCTCTCAATACCAGAGTGTGTTGCACCACGCCTGTGCATGCTTTGAGAGTCACACTTGTGCGTTGCATATCACACTTGGGTGCAGTGCACCAGCCTTTGATCCCAGTACTTGGGAGGCTGAGACCAGAGGATCCAGATTTGCGGCCAGCCTCAGCTACTTAGTGAGGCCCTCCACAACTTAGTGAGATTCTGTTTCAAAATAAAGAATAAAAAATAGGGCTGGGGGTGTAGCTCGGAGATAGAGTGCCCCTGGGTTCAATCCCCAGTACCACAAAAACAAAAACACAAAAAACAAAACAAAACAAAACAAAAACACCTGAAGTTCCTGGGACCTTGTTACAGCTGGCTTAGGAAATTCACACAGAGGGGCGCCCTGGATGTCCTTGGAGCACCAGCAACATGGAAATACTAGGGCTCACAGTAAGGGTGGCGGAGCCCTGGGGGTCACTGGGGCAAGGACCCACCCTGGTTGCCTGGTATTACTCTGAGAAGAGAAGCCCTGCTATTTCCCAATGCTTCCTGAGCTCGCCATGGGCTCCACCCTATCCTCTCAGCTGGCTGGACTTCCAAACTTGCAAAACAAGATGATTCCCCATCGGGCTACATTTGAGCCTTCTTGCTTTAGTTGTGGGTATCCATCTCCCCGTCAGTACAGCCCAAGGAGACACAACCCCGAGCCCCAAACCTTGAGGAGGAATGTTACTCTGTACTGAAGTTTTGCTCAAGGGCGGAGCAAAGCGGGTGTGACGTTGTGTTGCAGTTTTTGATTAATGTGGCCTCCCTCTCCCTCCACGCCCCTCTCTCAGCCCCGAGATCTCCAGCCACAGAGCAGCTGCTCAAGTAGCTCTTGTCCTCTCCACTTTTGTTTAAGAAGAGCCAGCCGGCTTCACTGGTTCTCCCCCTCTTCCTTTCCCCTTCTCTGCTCAAGCTCCCTCCACTTCCTTCCCCATTTTGTGTATTTCCCCCTTTGGGGAGTCTTATGTTCTTTTGTATCTGGATGAATTTAGCTTCTCTTAGCATTTTCTATTCTGTTCCCCAGGCTTTGTCCTGGCGAGAGCAACAAAGGCAGGGCCAGGGGTTAGCCTGACCGGGCTGGAGAATATTTCTTCCTTATTTTCATGGAGGAAATTGCAAAGACATCTGTCTTTACTATCTATCTACCCATCATTCCAACTGTTACATCCACCTTCCTATCACCCAGTCATCCATCTATCTACCTATCTTCTATCATCTATCTATCTATCTATCATCTATCTATCTATCTATCTATCTATATCTATCATCTATCTTCTGTCATCTATCTATCTATCATCTATCATCTTCTGTCATCTGTCATCTATCTATCAATCAATCATCTATCATCTATCTATCTATCTATCTATCTGTCATCTATCTATCTGTCATCTATCTATCATCTATATATCATCTATCTATCTATCTATCTATCTATCTATCTATCTATCATCTATTTATCTATCATCTATCTATCATCTATTTATCTATCGTCCATCCAGCTATTTTCTATGTATCCATCATCTATCATTAATCTATTACTCACTTATCATCTACCAATTTATCTATCATCTATCTATCTAATATCTCTGTCCATTTATTAATCTATTTGTCTAAAATTTCTAGTGTTCTATAGCACAGAGGGATGACCAGAAAGATTGTGGAAGGGGATGAGGGAGGGAGGAAGGGAGGAACGGGGAGGTACGGGGAAGAAGCAGACCAAATTAATGTTCTATGCATATGTCAATATATCACTATGGATCTCACTATAAAGTACAATTATAGGGCACCAAGAGAAAGTTTTAAAGTAAAAAAAAAATTAAGTGAGTGTCACTGCTGCATCCTGATACACAGGTGCTCATGAAATAACTCTTGATGGACTGAGTAAATCATCAAAGAAAGATTTCTCAAAGCAGAAAACTAATTTATTTGGGACTAAGTATAATGACTTTATTAGAGGGACGCCAGAGCATGGGAGAGTTGTCTCAGCTGAATTCCTACTCAGACCTGTAGATCCGTGTTAATTTTGAGTTTAAAAGTCCTATGGCCAACACTGAGCTGCGGAAACTCAGTAAGGAGGGTGTGCATGAATCCCAGGGCCTCTCTGGAGAGATGGAGTTCTGGTGAAACTTTCGGGCTTACTTTATGGACACAAGATCTTTAGTAAATCTGGACAAATTTGAGGAACCACCCACACTTCAGAGAACATTTCTTTTTTCACCGAACTTTCTGGGATTTATGCATCACCACACAAAAATTTCCCATGACTTACACGACCGAGAGGGGAAACAATGCTGTTTTTCATAAACAGTTGAAGCTCTTGGCTCGGGAAAGGGTAGCGGAGACACCACACACTGAGCAGGGTGGCAGAGATGGCCACACATTCTTTGTCAAGGGTGGGGGAGGCAGAGCCATGAAGCTGCTGTCAGGTATGGGTGCTGGAGGTGACCATGGGTGGTGGAGTCATTGCATATCTTAGTAAATGCCCTGGTGGCTGGAGATGCTGGGGGAGATAGCTGGCATTTTTAAAATTTATTTATTCATTCATTCATTTTGGTACTGGGGATTGAACTCAGGGCCATTCTACCTCTGAACTATACCCCCAGACATTTTTACTTTTTATTTTGAAACAGGCTCTCACTAAGTTGCTGAGGGTCTTGCTAAGTTTCTGAGGCTGGCCTCAAATCTGCAATCCTCCTGTCTCAGCCTCCTAAGTACTGGGATTGCAGGAGTGCACCACCATGCCCCGCTTAGCCGGCATTTTTAGTATACATTCTGGGCAGTTCAGGAGCTTCTGGCTAGCCTATGTGAGTTTAAGGAGGAAGAATTACTTGTCATTTGGAACGCCCCTGTTGCCCCAAATGAAGCCCTGTTGTCTTATGCTCTCTGATGACTGGATAACACTTCCAGCCTGGCAGCTTCCTCCTCTGCCCTGACCTGTGTCTCTGATTGACTCAGTAGAGACACATCGAAGTTGTCTTCTTTGGATGGCCAATTTCTTGGGGTGCAGATAGGCCCCTTGCCTATGCCACCCAAGGGGTTCTTTTACACTTTTCCCATCAATGAGAAAACTCAGGGCTCTCTCATTGGTATAATTAGGGTGGTCTATAAAGCCAAACCCCCTTAGTTTGTATAGGGAAAACTTGGGCGATATGATGCTGAGAAATATGTCCCCAAATGCCAATCCCATTTCACACATTAAAGTAAGTCTGATTAGCTGGTACCAGGATTGGTCCTTGACTTCCTCAGCCCCTCAGCTCTAGGACCCCTCTTTCTGACTCCCAGCTCCCTGACCCTCACAGGTACTAATGTTTTTGATCAAGAGTAACTCTGTAATAATGGGTTTCGTTTTGGCTTTGGGTGGCCCGGGGGCTCTGTTGGGGTATGTGACATATTTGAGGTGAATCATGAGTATTGGAGTCTAACATGGCCGTTGCCTTCCCCAGCACCCAGTGCATTGTGGGCCAATATGGCGCACGGCTTCCCCCTTCCCTTGATGGTCATTGGCCCAGGATCTGGAGGTCTGGTCCCTACTAACATGTACAATAGTTTGTTGGATTTTTCCTCCTAGGACAGAAGAACTGTGAACAGGAGTCTTTGGTTTTTAGATCAAAAGGCCCTGATTTCTTAAATTTAAAAATATTTATTTAATTCTTTTTTTGTGGTCCTGGGGATTGAACCCAGGGGCATTCTGCTTCTGAGCGACACCCCTAGCCCTATTTCATTATTATTATTTTTTATCTTGAAACAGGGTCTCCGTAAGTTGCTGAGGGTCTTGCTAAGTTGCTGAAGACTGGCCTCAACCCTGCGCTCCTGTCTCAGCTAGGATTACAGGCATGTACCACCATACCCTGCTAAAAATATTTTTAAAAGTAGTGATAGGATACATATCTCATAAAAGTGGCATCTTAACCATTTTTAAATGTGCAATTCAGTGGCACAAAGTCTATTCACATTGTTATGCAACCATCGCTCCCATGTGTCTATAGAACTTTAAAATTTTTTTTTGTGGTACCGGGGATGGAACCCAGGGGCATTCTACCTCCGAGCTACACCACCAGCCCTATTTTTTATTCTTTATTTTGAAACAGGGTCTCACTAAGTTGCGGAGGGCTTCACTAAGTAGCTGAGGCTGGCCGCGAACCTGGATCCTCCTGTCTCAGCCTCCCAAGTACTGGGATTACAAGCGTGTGCCACCACGCCCGGTTTAGAACTACTTTTTTTTTTTTTTTTACTAATGCCTGATGGGCACTCAAGTCAGTCCCACCATGGGCCAGCTGGTGGTGGGGGTACACCAACCTTGCTTTTGGGGGTCTGTGGCCTTGAGGAGCTATTGTTTATCAGCAACCCTAGTCAGTCCTCCTGTTTAGTGGCCCCAATATGAAACCTGTTTAGAGAGTTTGAGAAGAACCACTGGTCCTGAGCCGTTCGGAGCTGACAGTGGAGGCAAAATTAGTTGGCAACAGCTTTTCAGGGGATTAAGATGGAATCCCAGAGTGTTGGAAAGGAGTGGAATTCTAGAACTCAGTGTCACTCTGGAAGTTGGCATAGTAGCTTGGATCCCAGGGGCTTGGGAATTCCACGTGGGTCATCTGGGTTGATCTCACAGGTCCTCCAGGGCGAGGGGCATTCCCTCCACCCCTGGGCGCTTCTGTCCCAGCATTCCATCCCGGAGCTGGCACTGCTGCCCACATCCAGCCACCTCATGAGATAGACGGAATACCAGCAGCCCACAGGCAGCCTGGGTCAGCTAAAAACACCCTGGAAATGGGTGGCTGGATAAAAAGTCCTCTGTCTGTTACAGGCCGGGACAATGTCTACCACAGCCTACACTTTTATGATGGGAATATCTCTCTGTATACCCATGGTCCAGAGACAAGGGCAGATTTTTTTTTTTTTTTTCAGAATCGGTAGCTTTGTGGGCTTGGGATTGCTGGCTTTCCTTGGAGAGGCTGCTATGCGGTCTGGCTCCTACCAGCCTGCCCTCCTCCAGGCCCGAGCAGGAGCATGTGGCACATTTTGAATTGGTGGACTGAAAGGTGTGTACAGAGAGAGTCTGTGTATTTTGCACATCGTGGATAAAGTTGAATGTATTATTAAGGCAAATTTCACCTGTTTCTCTTGACTTTTTCCACGTGGCTACGTGAAGGTGGAGAGTAATACGTGTGGCTTGCGTTGTATTTCTGCCGGGCGGTGCTTCTCCAGTGGATGTTAGATGTCGTGACACGCTGGCCTGGGAGCCACTGCATCCATGCTCCAGTGTCCCCTAAGGCCCTAACAAACCCAAGGCTTCTCTGGGCCTCCGTTTCCTCATCTCTAAAGTAGGAGAGTTGAATTAGATAATATCTAAGCTACTGACCACTTACATTTTCTGCTACCCTGACGACATGGGTAAATTGGAAAGAAAGGATGGTTTGCATAGTCCGCCTCCATCTCTGCAGAAAGACAGGGAGCACACGCATGCCATTCTGATAAAAGGTTAAGCCCAGAGCACTGGGAAACAGACAGGGGCAAGAAGAACCCAGTTTTATTTGTTCATTGGCCACCTCCCAGCTGAATTCCCGGAGGAGGGAGGACTATTCTCTCTTTGGAAATCTGAGATCCTAAATCTCAGCACAGACCCACACCCAGGAGGTGTGATGGGCTGAGGAGGGGCTGGGTCTGAGAGATCCTCTGAACGTACCGCCAGCTCACAAATGCAGGGCCCGCTTCTCAGAAATCGATCTCCGGGCAAGGGAGCGAAAGCATTAGCTGTCTCTTCCAGGAACACTTTCACAGAAAATCTTTTAAGAGCTGGAGAGAGGAGTGAATGCATCTGGGCTCTTGCATTGTTTATGCATGCAAACGTCGAAATAAATATTTCAGATGAGCAAGTAGAAGAGCCAGAATTACCCACTGGCCTCTCTCGGGCGATTAGGTTCTCTGTGTCTCCCCCTCCCCAGCTCGGTCATTTCCACCAGTCTGTGGGTTCCCTGCCCTGTTGGCTGCCTCTTTGCTTTACAGACCTTTAATGTGTGTTTTCTTTCCTATTTTCACTTTTAATTGACCCCTAATATTTGTGCATATTTGTGGGGTAGAGTATGCTAATGTGACCTCTGCACATAACGTATAATGATCAAATTAGAGCTTCTCTTTCTTTAAAAAAAAAATTTTTTTGTGGTACTGGGGTGGAACCCAGGGGCCTTCTACCTCCAGGCTACACCCCCTGCCCTATTTTATTTTTCATTTGGAAACAGGGTCTCACTAAGTTGCTGAGAGCCTCACTAAATTGCTAAGGCTGACTTCAAACCTGTGATCCTCCTGTCTCAGCCTCCCAAGTACTGGGATTACAGGCGTGCGCCACCACGCCCGGCTTAGAGCTTCTCTTTCTTTGGGAATAGGGTCCCCTCCACTGGAAGGCCCTTCCTTCTGTGGGCAGCCCCATGGTCCCCTCTCTCTTTGTGCATCTCTATCATGACCTCAGATTCCTCCCCAGTGGCCAATCAAGCAATAACTACCCAACAGTGGCCTCGCTCTCCGATCTGGGTTTATCTTACTTCATCCTTTGAACTACCTTGCCAGGCGGTGAATCTCACCCAGGAAGGGCAACAGAGGGGTTTGGACCCAGGCAGTCTCCTCTGGAGCCCACACAATAACCCCCGGGCCAACTTGCTTCCTCCTCGGGCTCAAGCTCTCTCCTCTGTGCTCCAGTAGCCTGTTTTGTATATCTTTGGCTAGCACTTGTATCAGTCTTCTTGGGCTAGCATACAAAGCAGTATAGACTGGCTGGATTAAACAATAGAAATTTGTTCAGTCACAACTCTGGAAGCAGGAGGTCTGAGATCGATGTGGCGGCTGGATTGGTTTCTTCAGAGACTTCTCTCCTTGTTTGCAAATGGCATCTTTTCCCTGGGTCCCCGCATGGTCTTCCATGTGTGTATCTGTGTTCTGACTCCTTCCTCCTCCTCCTCCTCCTCCTCCTCCTCTTCCTCCTCCTCCTCTCCCTCCTCCTCTCCCTCCTCCTCTCCCTCCTCCTCTTCCTCCTCCTCTCCCTCCTCCTCTTCCTCCT
>PVJS01024760.1:0-28409 GCA_004027185.1 Glis glis
CTACACCCCACCCCAGACCTCAGCATCCTACACCCCAGACCTCAGCATCCTACACCCCACCCCAGACCTCAGCATCCTCACATCCCCATCACAGAAGTCATCAGTCTCTAGGGGGAACCGTGGGAACCAAGTCAACGGGAGCCAGGCAAAGCAAACATTCACTCTTTTGCTATGATCATGAAGCTTCCAGGGGTGTAATAGAATGCTGACTCGGGTACCAGAGAGACCTGAGTAGGGTTCTGGCTCAGACACTAGCTGTGTGACACGGGGCAAGTGACTTTGCCCTGATGAAGCTCCATGTTTTCTGCTGTAAGAAAGCATCATGGTATTGTCCTTGAAGCCATCATGGTATTGTCCTTGAAGAGATACTGTGAGGAGGGAATAGGACGCCAACAGAGTCGCCAGCGCCGTGTCTGCCAAATGGCAGTTCTGAGTGCGCACAGAGACATCATTCTGACTTCTCCTAGGCGTCTCCTCGGGTCTCCTGGCATGTAGCAGCGATGGGAGAGTTTGCACGGGTAGAGCATGCTTAGGCTCAGTTTCCTCAACTCTACAGCAGTGAGAATCAAAGGAGGTGGCCCGTGTGGAATGCTCATCCCCATGCCTGGTGTAGAGGAGGTGCTCCGTGTGGAATGCTCATCCCCATGCCTGATGTATAAGAGGTGCTCCGTGTAGAATGCTCATCCCCATGCCTGGTGTAGAGGAGGTGCTCCGTGTGGAATGCTCATCCCCATGCCTGGTGTACAGGAGGTGCTCCATGTGGAATGCTCATCCCCATGCCTGATGTATAAGAGGTGCTCCATGTGGAATGTTCATCCCCATGCCTGGTGTAGAGGAGGTGCTCCATGTGGAATGCTCATCCCCATGCCTGATGTATAAGAGGTGCTCTGTGTAGAATGCTCATCCCCATGCCTGGTGTAGAGGAGGTGCTCCGTGTGGAATGCTCATCCCCATGCCTGGTGTAGAGGAGGTGCTCCACAGAAAACTCAGCTCCTTCTTGATCAAATGTGGCCAGCCATCGGGCAGTCACTAATTGCACCACCTTTTTGTCAATCATTATCGACTTTTCTGAAGGTTTAGAAAAGTGAAACAGGAATGACCCGAGCCCTCAGCCCAACACAGGTTGTAAACTCGGATTTTTTTTTTTCAGTCTTATATTGTTAGGAGGGCAGGGGCATTTGCCTGTCAATTGCAGCCACTCCCACACTGCCAGAAATAGTGCCGAGCATATAACAGGTGCCCAGCAAATATTTGTTGAATGAGTGAATGAGCTCACTGATCGCAGAATGAATGAAAGTAATGTGCCTGAGGTCTTTCAAGTTCATGACTCGTTCACATATGATTATCTATAAACGCCAAACTCAGGCAAGGAAGCAGCCATAAACATTGTTGAGGAATGGCTGCGGTTGGAGATCCCCGAGCTGCACCGCTTTTCATAGAGTTGAATCTGGCTTGTGTTTGGTTTGGGTTTTATGCAGATCGAGAGAAATGCACACTGTGTCTCTGTAATCCTCAGAGTACTTGACACATTAAAATGTTCCAGGATTGATATACCCAAATTACTAAAAAACAGTTACAACCTGGTTCACCCCCACCCTTCCCTTAAACCCCAATGTAAAATTAAACTCACGATGACTTGCCAAAATGGGCTTGCAACGTTGCATGAAACCAAACCGAAGCCAACAATCAACAAAAATCAAAATCAAAACTAGTAAGCATGTTTGGCTTTCCAGGACTCTTTCTTATTTACACTTGGGGTTTAAAACTCCACGAGACAACAGGAGCACTCTAATTGGAGCCTGGGAGGAGGCAGAGAATGGCCAGTTGCTAGTAAAACCGAAAGCATTTATTTATTATTTAATTTGTTTGCCCAGGAGACTTCGCTCCTGATGGAACATCTGGTTTTCATTGTAGCCCAACTTTTACCTAATTGTACAGCTGGGGAGATTAAGGCACGAGGGGTCACAGGCCAAGCCCAGCCAGGACCCAGCCCCCTGTGAGAGCTTTGCTCCTTGCTCTGGGGTAGAGACCACACTCCTCGCCTCTGGTCCTCCGGTGGAGACTTATAAATAAGAAAGGAATTACTCTTTCAAGTCCCTACGCTCCCTCCTGATTCTCATTAATGGTGGGGCTAGGGTTGGGGTGGAGGAGGGGGCTGGGGAGATGGAAGACACCCGAGGAAGGGGCAGTAACCACAGGGATTCCAGACCACAGGCGGGGGTGGGTGCAGCGCTGACCTAAGCTGCTCGTCCAGGGCCTTTGTCAAAGCCCAGCTCCTCTCCCCCAGAGTGGCTGGCTCAGAGCAGACCGAGTCCACTGTCCAGCTCAGAGAGTAACAAGGAGGAATGAGATATCAACAGAAACATCGGGAGGCTGGCATAGAAAAAGATTAAACCCCTACCTGGAGTGGAAGCTGCCACTAAACGGCAGGGAAGTGGCCCTTGCTGGCTTCAAAACCATCGTTGCTACTTTCATTGTGACTTTGGGTAGGTTGTTTAACCTCTTTTGAGTCTCTGTTCCCTGGGACCATTCAGAGGATTAAATGAGATGATTTATATAAATAAAGTACCTAGTGCAAATAGTGGATGCTTAGTAAGCACTTTCTAAAAAGATAGTAATAACCAGAATAAAGGAACCATGCTTTCTCTTTCGTCCATTTGGGAAAAATGAGCTTCCCCTCATAGTTACCTGGGAAAATCTATGCAATGAACAAAGACTGAACAAGGATTAGCTTGCTGGAGTCTCAAACTATATTAACTGTGCTAACTGTGGAAAAGGGGGAGGTAGTGACACAGGACCTGGACTATATAGAATAGTCAAGGAACTTAAAATCTGTCCAGTGAGTTAAGTGCTCACAAAGAACCATCGGGTAATAATTCAGGGCTGAGTACCTGCTGCAGCCAGAGTGAAGTCTATTTCTAAGCCAGAATCAGAATGATCAGGGCTGGAATTAAGGAACGTGTAAGAGAAGTAGGGCTGGAATTAAGGAACGTGTAAGAGAAGTAGGGCTGGATCTGGGTTTTGAGGGATGAGTAGGAGTTAGAAAGGAAGAGTGACCCCCACAGAGCATTCCTGAAAGCATTGTTGAACACTGGCATAGTGCTGGGTTTAGGTGAATTGGTGCCACAGATGGGGTGGTGAGAAGACCAACCTGGATAGAGGAATATCAGGCAGACAGGTGAGGTGTACAGAGAGATGTGCGCTATCTTCCAGGAGATGGGGGGTAGGGCTTGGAAGTCAGGTAAAGGTGGAGAGTGCCTCCTAGGGCTATAAACTGCTATCGTACTAGGAAGGGCCACAGTTCAAGAGTACTTGAGGAAGCCCACATGTACAGACAAGGTGGACAGGACTAGCATAGACTAAAAACAGGGGCGCCCTTCGGGCGTTCTGGCCTTCTTGCCTCACCAAGGCTCAGTCCAGATTTCTCATCCCACGAATCCTCAAGGGTTGAGGGATTTCTCTCCTTGGTGGGCCCTGAAACATGCCCCATTTTTCTGTCATTCTTGCATACCCCACCTAGCCTCTCAGCCAGACAAAACCCAGCTCTAAAGCAGCCCAAACCTGCTTCAAGGACCCAACTTGCTGATGAGTGTTGGGAAGTTTTAAATTTTCTCTGAAGGTTTGATCATTTTTGTCTATGAAATAAACTGACAATCGGCAGATTTAATAGAAAAAGGTAATGTGTATTAATGTGTAGAAACACGGAAGCCATATTCAAATTATGAGATGCAATGAAAGGACCAGATAGTTGAAGCTTAAATAGCATTTTAAGCTACAGAAAGAAATAGGGGATTGAGGCTGCTGGGAGGTGGTGTGGATGCAAGACATGGATAGGTGAGGGAGGAAAATAAACTGAACAAAGGCCGTCTTTATACAGATAAAGTCTCCTAGGTAACAATCATCAGAAGGCCACCTGTACTCATCTGTGTTTGGGCCAGGTGTCAGACTTCCATTCTCTTTTTCCCAGTGAAAAGATCTTTCCTAAGAAGACCTGAGGATGATACTTTCAAACAATAAAAAATGCAACGTGAGAAAAATTAGGCTGGGAATCACATACCCCATTCAGCTGGTATGTGCATCCACTGTTTAGATTACAGATTTGAGCACAAGAAGATAAGCCTAAACCCAGTAACAAGACACTCACACTGGGCCTTCTGAGAAAGCAGGGGTGTGGAGAAGAGTTTAAGGCCAGGTGTCTGCTGTTCCTCTGGCTCTGGAATAGCATTCTTTTCCATGCTCAGCTACTTCCTGGAGTGGTACGATAAAAAACACAAATGCTTTGGTGTGAGCAGACATAGAGTAAGATCCTTATTCTACTACTTCAAGTCGTGTTATTCCTGGCCAGGACACTGAACTTCTTTGTCTCTCATTCCCTTGTCTATAAAATGAAGACTTTTGTTTCAAGGATAAAATAAGCCAAGAGTGCTAGCCACCTTGCAGAGGGGACCCTGGATATGGAGTGAGCACCTGTTACACTCTGGGCACCATGGAAGGTGCTAGAGGCGAGTGAGTTTGGATTCAAAGAATGAAGACATGGCTGATGGCATGTTTCACAAAGTGCAGTCCAGAGACAGGCAAGTAAAAGGATGTGACCTGAATAACACACGTGTCCCATTGTCACACGTATGTGATGTGTTGAATGACTGGAATTCTTTGCTGCAAAGCACCTCAGAATATGTAATGTACTATCACACTGAGAACACTGAGAGGAGATCAAATGTTTCTCATTTCCCTCATGGAGCTCATAGAGTAGCTCAATCTTTAAAGAGAAAGTGATACTCACTTGTTGTCCTGGGCAACAGGATGTTTCTGAGTTAGGGCCACTGACCATACAACAGCAAAGAAGCCCTCTCCTCTTTCATCACCAGCTTTGGTTTTCAATACCATTTACCCTGAAACGAATATCTCGAGGAACATCCAAATATCTCAAAAATAAAATTTAATTCAGTTTAACTTAAAAATAAAACCAGACAATGCTGCTTCTCTTAAATCATGATTCTGAGTATCTAATAAGTAATAAGAATGCTAAAAATGGTACTTTAGGACTCGATGCTGTAGGAAAAAGAAATTCTGAGTAGTTTTTCTGGTTGTCATTTTCTTTCTTTTTTTTTTTTTTGCGGTACCAGGGATTGAACGCAGGGGCGTTCTACCTCCGCGCTACGCCCCCGGCCCTATTTTTTATACTTTTATTTTGAAACCGGGTCTCACGAAGTTGTGGAGGGCCTCACTAAGGAGAGGGAGGGAGAGAGAGAGAGAGAGAGAGAGAGAGACAGGGAGAGAGAAAGCGAGAGAGCTGAGGCTGGCCGTGAACCCTGATCCTCCGGTCTCTGCCTCCCAAAGTACTGGGATTACAAGCGTGCGCCACCACGCCCGACTTCTGGTTGTCATTTTCTATTTATGTCCTAAGCTACCTCCAACCTGTGCAAACTCACCACTCTTGCTAGTACTCATCCACACAGTGGACAGCAACATTACTGGAGCCTCTTGATCCAAGGGCAAGTCACACAAACTTATTTTCCTTTTCTAAGAAGTTATGGTATATAAAAGTAGGTCTTGCTGCTAGGTGAAGTCCCCATGTTCTAGAAGCTTGATCTAATTTTCCACAAATCTAACTGGTTCCTACTTAAATGTCTAAGAGAAACATCAGCTTCTCAAGGTGGCCAAAGTTAGACCAGAATATCTTGTCCATCCCCATCCTAAGCAACGGCCAAGGGTGAGTTTCAGACTTAAATATTTTATCATGTTCATCCCCGAGAGGGGAAAGGTTAAGTCATTTTGTAACTTTCTCCCAGGGCAGCAATGGGTATTATTAAACACATCCATTATGGTGGACATACGAGATGTGTTTCATGATTCTGGAAGAGAAACCCTGAGTCTAAACCAGTGAGACTTCGGAAGACTTTTCTCTAGAAATCTTTCTGAGGTCATCTGGTCTGGTCCTTTCTACTCCGACTTGAAGATTGTCTAGAGAATTAAGATAAATACAGAGAGAACACATTTCTACTCTCCTTTACAAATGGAGCGCCCTGGAACAAAGCTTTATAATCAAAAGTACCTTCGCCAGCCCAGCACACTTTCAGGAATCAGCATAAAAGAGGGTCCCCCAAAAGCAAATCAGTGTGCAGGATGGTCCCTCTTCCAACAAAAACCCCTTCTTTTCTATCTGATTCTTACCTTACACTTAACCTCAGCACACACTCAACCCCACTCCTAATGCCCTCTTACTTAAGTCTTACATTTCAGCCTCCTAAATATGACTTTCCTTCTTCCCCTCTCCTTCACACCTGGCCTCTGGATGTGAGCGGTCCTTATCATCATCAGCAGCACACATCTTTTTTTTCCCTGATTGTCTTGTACCTGTCAGATTTGCATTTCTAAGCTTGGTTGCAAGTTTCTTGAGGTTGCAGCTGAATCTCCCAACCACAGACAGCAGCTGACTCAATCAAGGACACGCAGTATGCTCTAGCCAAGTATTGGTTAATTCTTTGGGTCTATCAACCACACATCTGGAGATGAAAGAGTGCTAGTTTAAGAGTGTCATGGTGTATTTGTCTCAAGCAATAGAACACGGGTTAGTAGGGACAAACCAAGGGGCTATCCTGTTCATTTCCTGGCTATCTCCTCCATTCCCGACTTTATTACATTAATATATTACATCTTTCACCTCTCAACCTAACAGCACTGTTTAAAAATGTTTCCAGAAACACATTTCTCTCTCTCTCTGTCTCTCTCTGTCTCTCTGTCTCTCTGTCTCTCTCTCTCTCTCTCTCTCTCTCTCTCTCTCTCACACACACATACACACACACACACACACACACACACACACACACAATCCTTTTGTTTTGTTTTTCCTTAATCCCCTGTGCCCACGGTTTCAAAAGGCGTGTGAAAGGATATTTTTGTAGATACTAGTGTCTCGCTGTAGAAGATAGAAAAAAAAAAAACTCTATATTCTTCTTCTGATAGTTCAGTCTGCATAGGAAAGTGTCATGCATTGTGGGAAGAGAAAATGCTAAACCTGCCCTTCAGATAATACATCTCTGCTCAGGGAAGTAGAGATTGGGGGACAAACACATTGAATCACTCCTCCTTTCATTATTTTTGACATTGATTTGTCATTAGGAAAATTTATTAGGCTCTAGATTAAATTGATTTGAAGAATCATTAATTCATGGGATGAAGCGAGAGCCGTTTGGCCTCCCCACGCTGCAATGAGGCAGTATTGATAAAACAAAGGGGAAAACAACAGAGCTGTCTGCAACCCACCCTCGCCTACCTGGAGGAACAGTTTGGACCTAAGTCCTGTCCCCACCCCTTCCTCTCCTCTCTCCTCTCCAGTCCTCCCCTAATCTCCCCTCCCCTCTGATCTCCTCTCCTTTTCTCTCCTCTCTTTTCCCTTCCCCTCTCTGTTTTCCTTCTCTTCCTTTCCCTTCTACTTCCTTCTCTCTGCCACCCTCTTTCGTTCTTCTATTTCTGGGCTCAGGCAGGGTCTCTTATGTGGGAGCCCCCATTAATTCTGAATTTGCCTCCTCTCTACGATGAATCCCTGTAGATTATTTTTTCCAAGAATTCCAACACAAGTCCATGAATTGGGTCTTTTGGGCTTGGAAGGGAACTCATTTAATCTCTCATTTATTCATCCATCCATCCAATTGTCTTCATGCCCATCTCTAGTCCCCTCTCTACCCATGTGCTGAGTTTTGGGGACCAGATGCAGTCTTTGACTTCAATTGCTCCTCCTTTATAGCTAGTCCTTCCTACTGATGCTCTGAGAACACAGCCTGCCCCTGCAGCCACTACACATACAGATCCTGTGGCATAATGGATGTGGCTAAGGGTGACGTGTTTAGTTTTCCAGCCAAATGCAGAGAGGCCCGGAAGACTGGCATTGGCTGTAAGAAAGCGTGAAGAGTTTGGAACTTTAAGTTTAAAACTAACCTCACCGCTCCTGACAATGGATATATCATAATTTATTTGACGAGTCTTTTATAATTACATACTTAGACTTCTTAAAATTTTTCTATGGTATAAACAATCCAGTAAATATTCAGGTGCAGATAACAAAACACTTTCCCTTTCCCTGTTTTAAATAGCTGAACAGGCATGTACATGGTCGTGCCTTAGAGACACATCACTATGTCATCAACGCACGCTTTTTCCAGTGGTGTGAGAGAATGCACATCTTGTTTTCCACTCATCAACACTAGCATAATCTTTCTTTCTCCCTTTTTTATGAACATAAGAATAATTTTAATTTTTTGGCCTCTATAAACAAGAAAATATATCATTACTTTAAAGAATTTTATACAGTTTAGAAAAATCAAAAAAGAAAATAAAGGCTACACATACTCAACTATCATATGAAAGAACTATTAAAATTTTGACACGACTTTTTGTAATGTTTTGTTTTTTACAAAATTAAGATTGTACTAGTTTTTTTACTTTAAAATTAAAGTATAATTTACCTACAGAAAATTTTCTTTGTATGTCACATACTCCAGGTTTTCACGTATATATGTAGCTCAGAAATCACCATCACACACCTATCACCCAAAACATTCTCCTTTGCTCAGAAATCATACCAAGAAATTCAAGAGTCCTATCACCCAGAACATTCTCTTTCGCTCCTCTGTATTTAATTCCCCTCCCCACCTTTAGCCCCCATTTCCTGTTCCTATGATTTTGATTTTTCCAAAACATCATATAGATAAAAAATCATACAGTATATAGCCTATGTATGTATTTATTTGTTTATTTATTGCATGTGTGATACTGGGGATTAAATCCAGGGGCATTCTACCTCTGAGATACACCCCAATCCTTTTTATATTTTTTTTATTTTGAAACAGGTTCTCACAAAGTTGCCGAGGGTCTTGCTAAATTGCTGAGGCTGGCCTCAAACATGCAATACTCCTGTCTCCGCCTCCCAAGTACTGAGATTACAGGTGCACACCTCATGCCCAGTTAGTACGTAACCTTTTATACCTGGCTTCTTTCATTTAGCATAGAGCATTTGAGATTCATCCATGTTACGTTGTGTCTCAGTAATTCATTCCCTTTTATTGCTATGAAATGCATACTTCTTTTAAACCTTTGCTTACTGCATTGGCAAAGGAGAAGATGCATTTTTCTTTTAAGAAAATACATTCATTTGTTTACTAGTGAGATCAACTAATTCTCCATAGGTTTATTGGCCATTAGAATTCTTTCTAGAGTGAATCGTGGTCTTTGTTTTAAGTAGATCATGAGCCAGGTTCTCTTGGGCTCCCTGTCACTGCCTAGCAGTGATGTGGTTTTACCATTTAGTACGTGGAGGCTGAATTGACCAAGATGTCTAGCCTCTGCCTGGGTATATATTGGCACCATCTTTGTGTGGTGGAGGGTTGGGACACAAGCTTTAACAGATGAACATCACACCCGGGCCTTGAGGATCATGTTGGTGGAGGCAGGAAGATAATTCTCGTTCTTTCCAACAAAGGAATGGGGAAAGGACAAGCTTGGTGACTGAAAGCTCACTCCCAGTGCATTCTCTGCCCTTCTGCCTTGTAACCGTGGTGAGAACTGTGTCCCCTACACAGCCCAGAACCAGCATGGTGAATACTAATGAGCTCGGGTCAATAAACATTTATGAGGCTAGTTTCAGGCAAACAAACCAAGCCCCTCAGGCAAAGTCCACCCACCCGCCAGCCTTTAGAAAAGGGTCATCATCTTTCAGAAGTTTTAGCCATCTTTCTCTTGTGAGACTGTACATCCTTGGAATTAAGGACAAGATCGAAAAAATAGGCTGGTCCTGAGTTCAAATTCTGATTCTTGACGTGGCCTGTGAAACCTGATAAAAGTTGCTCAACTTCCTGGATCCTCAGTTTCTCAGCTAAGGGAATATTAGTAGTTCTTACTTCCTTAAGAAGTCAAGAGATATGGTGTGAGACACATCTAGTGAACAGCCTAGCATATGTTGCAGGCTATTATAGCCAACGAATAGCAGCTACCGTTATCATCACTTGTAGTAAGAGTAACCACCCCACAGGTGAACCTAGAGCTCAAAAGTTTCCTTCTCTCTCTCTTCCCCATCAGAGCCAATCAGGGAGGAGAGTAAGAGCAACTGGACAAGCTCCCACCAGAATCAGAAAGGTCTTTTCAATCACTTTATGTCTGCATGCTCCCTTGCACTATACGCTGAGCGATACGCCATGAGCTCCAGTCCTTGATCTCACTCAGCCACCAGCAAGTACTTGCTGGAGTGTTCTCCCAACATGTTCAGCTACTGTTGCCCTCCTCAGTAAGGATTCCTCTCCATAGGTCCAACAGCTGGAGCAGAGGACCCAACAGTGTATTAAATCCAAGGAATGATAGGTCCCTCGACATGTGTGCTGTAGTTGAAAAAATGTGAGCTTTGGAATCTGAAGGACCAAGTTTACTTCCTTTCCGTGAAGCT
Organism: Glis glis; assembly: GCA_004027185.1. Lineage (NCBI taxonomy): Eukaryota > Metazoa > Chordata > Mammalia > Rodentia > Gliridae > Glis > Glis glis. The sequence goes on from PVJS01024760.1 coordinate 10,436, forward strand.
CAATTTTTTCATCTCTACCCTCAGAGGACTAATAGAAAGATTAAATAGGAGCCAGGTATGGTGGCACACACCTGTAATCCCAGTACTTGAGAGGCTGAGATAGAAAGAGCTCAGGTTCGAGGCTAGCCTCAGCAACTTAGGGAGACTCTCAGCAACCTAGCAAGACCCTGTTTCAAAAGAAAACAAAAAATTCAAAAAAAGTGGGGGTTGGAGGTATAGTTTGGAGGTAGAATGCCCTGGGATTGAATCCCCAGTACCACACGCACACACAAAAAATAATGTTAAATGGGAAACTGAGCCACAAACATCCATTCTTTCTCTCTTCTCTATGATAACTTACCATTTTCTCTCTGCCTTACATTATGGATCTTGGAATCCAGCCTCTCTCTTCTTTCTCTCCTCTTGTTCTTGCCCTGCTCTGAGACCAGAGTTACTAGTTGGATGAAGACACTTAATGCTGTGGATTATGGAAGATCTGGGGCAAATATGCAATCAATTTTCCATGCTCAACTTGCTGGACTAAGTGCAGTCTCCTTGTTGGCTTGCTGATTGCTCCTAGAGGTGATGTTTCTCATTGGCAATGGTGACCTGCAAGGGAGCTTCCGAAATAACCCTGCACACCCTCAAGTACCTTTGTGTAATACCCTCACGGGGAACGGGATTGCTACACAGAGCCAACCAAGTGAGTTTCCATCAACCCATCTAGCATGGCACTCAAATGCTAGGGGCACCTCTTATTCTTACCAGAATGCTGAGCCTTCTTTGGTGGTACCAGCCTATTTTTCCCAGCTCCCTAGTTGACACTGGAGGTGCCATCTTTGAAAGCAGTGTATGCTTTTCTGTGGTTGAGATCCAAAAGGGGTTTAATTTTGCCATCAATCATATTTGATAGCATATATTAGTAATGTAATTTTGTCATTGAAGATTCCCAAATCTATTCAGTGACTCATGGAAGACAATTATGGGTTTTTCAAAATACAAGCATCATTCAGCTGGGCATGGTGGTGCATGCCTGTAATCCCAGTACGTGGGAGGTTGAGACAGAAGGATCATAGGTTCAAGGCTAGTCTCAGCAATTTAGCAAGACCCTCAGCAATTTAGCGAGACCCTGTTTCAAAATGAAAATTACAATAGGGCTGGGGTATATCTCAAAGGTAGAATGACCCTGGGCTCAATTCCCAGTAACACATACACACACACACACACACACACACACACACACACACACACAATCAGGTATCACCTTTAACTAGAGAAATAGCAATTAAATATGGTCATTATAAATGTAATATTATAGCCGGGCGTGGTGGCGCACGCTTGTAATCCCAGTACTTTGGGAGGCAGAGACCGGAGGATCCGGGTTCGCAGCCAGCCTCAGCTCTCTCTCTCTCTCTCTGTCTCTCTCTCTCTCTCTACCTAGTGAGGCCCTCCACAACTTCGTGAGACCCGGTTTCAAAATAAAGTATAAAAAAATAGGGCCGGGGGTGTAGTGCGGAGGTAGAACGCCCCTGCGTTCAATTCCCGGTATCGCAAAAAAAAAGAAGTATAAATGCAATATTATAAAACTTCCACTAAATAACAGTTGGCATGGCATTTCTTTGATTTATTTGGTGTCTTATAAAAGATTGTCTGCTAGGAAGACGATGGGAAAAGGTGTGGGGCAGGAAGCTTTGACATTTGGAACAGCTCTCCTTTGCCTCAGAGCCAAGCTCAGCTCTGCACTCACAGGGCTTGAAGTTTTAAGATCCACTCATTGCCCAAAGCAAGGCTGTTGGAATTCAGGTTTTTGACATTAACAACAAGGCCTCCGGGCTCCACACCGGCTCCGTCCAAAGCAAGAGCAGGAGCCTGAGACCGTTAGCCACAAGTTTCCATTGTGAAATCCATATCTCTTTCATGGAATGTTTGACTTTTAGATTGAAAAAAAAAATAGTAATGTGGGTTCTATGCTGAAAACGCTTCCTTAGAGGAAGTTCGTGGGTGGTGAGGAGGGGTGGGAACAGAGATGCCTCAGATTCGACAGCAGCCTCGTCATATTTTGATGTCTGGAGCAAATTGACTAAGCTCTTATCAAGAATCCAGATGGCTTGATTAATTTTTAGTAATAAAATTTAAGACAGAAATACATAAAATAGACTAAATAAATAAAGCAGTACTTCTCCAAATCTGTTCCAGGGCTCTTTTGTGTTCTGATACAACTAAGAAGTGGAGAGATTTTTTTTCCTTCCTTGGAAAAACTAATGGTCTCCATTTATTCTTCTTTATTGTATGTTCCCTGGTCATTTTGTGACTTGTCATTTAAAAGCTGGAGAAAGAGGCTGCTTTGTATCAGGAGAAGGTTTCAACCGGTCCCCCGGCCTCATTGCTGCAAACATATTGGCCGGGGAAGGGTATAGAAAGGAACTACAGAAGGTGAATAACGACTCCTCCAACAATTTAGAATGTTTGAAGTTAATTATCCGACTCTGATGACTGGTTGTCTAGACATTTTAAGTATTTATTTTGTGGTGTCCCCTACAGTTCATAATTAAAGACCTAAAGGAAGGCTCCCGGAGGTTTTTACTGGCCAGACCAGAAATTACCCACACAACATACTGTGCATCGGCAAAACACAAGAAGAAGTTGAATTCCTTTTTTTCATGCAGGCTGATCGGAGGCAGCCGCGGTATTGACTGTCTTTGAACCACAATTGCATTAATGAAGCAGCCGACATCCGTGAGGCTCAGCTCAGGATCCCAGCCTGGGACGCAGTTTGCCAATGGCTCCTAAGAGACAGGATGGGAACGGATGAATCTGCTAGCTCCTGAGTTCCCTCACCTGCTGTGCCCTGACAGTACCCATGCCTTAGAGCCAGGGGCACGACAGGAGAAAATGAACTCATTCAGGCTCGGGAAAATGTTTCATTCATTTCCTCATTCATTTGTTTACCCATTCATTCAAAAAGTATTTTCTCAGTGTTCCTATGACAAAAGCATTGCGTTAATAATTCTGGGAAGAGCCCAGTGACCTGAGTTGGAATCTTGGCTTTCCTGCTAATGAGAGGTGTGACTTTGGGCAACTTGTTGCCCTTCTAAAACACACAGTTTGTTCGTTTGTCAAGTAGGACAGTATTTATTCTTGCCTGGTTATTGAGTGATGAAACAAGATGAAATGTAGAGTTCACGGGACCCAGCATCTAGCGCATAGTCAAAGCTTAATCATCATGGACTTTAATATGTGCATGTATTTGATGAGGACATCATGGACATCAAGGTGGTGTGGACGCCGTAGAGCTCTGTCCCTCAGAATGGTGTCTGGAGTCCTGTGCTTCTTTCCCAAGGCTGAGGTCTCCAAGATACACAGGAAACTTTCCAGTGAGGCTCTGTGTGCTGGACCTTCCCTTTCCTCTGTAAGCAACTTGCATGCTTCAGAGGGAGTGAGATGACACTGAAGAAAAGCCACACAAGCCTGTAGGCAGGTCAAGCCCTCAGCATGCTAGAAGGGCCCAGCTAGGATTGAAGAGGAGGCAGCATTTGTGAAATAGGCATCCGATACCATCCAGAGGCCATGTTCTCCTGTGCTTGCCCTCTGACTAGGGCCGTGGCTGCTTTTCCTGGACACTCTAACTTTCAGATGAACACACACACACACACACACACACACATACACACACACATACACACACACTCACAGAAGCCAGGGCTGGTGGTACACACCTGTAATCCCAGTACTTGGGAGGCCAAGATAGGGGGAATCACAGGTTCCGGCCTAGCCTCAGCAACTTAGTGAGACCCTATTTCAAAATAAAAACTAAAAAGTGCTGGGGTGTAGCTGGAAGGTAGAATGCCCCTGGGTTCAATCCTTAGTATCCAAACCAACCAACCAACCAACCAACCAACCAAACAAACAAACAAACAAAAAACAAAGAGCTCACAGAACTTAAGTGAAGCCTGGGGTAAGGGTGCAGCGGGTTTAAATTCCTGAACATGTACAAACTTCTAGTTCTTTCTATTTAGTCACCGGAAAGTGCTCTTTCACCCTCAACTCTTCTCTGGAGCTTTTCTGGCTTCACCATTGTCAGGGTAGGCGCCAGCTTCAGGGCCACATGTGCTGATGTCATTTTATTTTAAGTTGTGTTTTTAAAATTCTGCTTGGTGGTTTATGCCCTTTAATATTTCATGGATAAGATTAATCCACTATGTTTAACAAATAATTGAAGAAATTTCCATCAACTTATTTCTGTTTTGTATTTATGATGCATTTTTCCTCCTCCTCCTACTTTCCTATTTTCTGTTTCATTAATATTACCTTTGTTCTTCTTTTTTTTTTTTTTTTGGCAGTACTAGGGATTGAACCCAGGGCCATTCTACCTCCGAGTTACACCACCAGCCCTATTTTTTATTTATTTATTTATTTATTTATTTATTTATTTATTTATTTGCGGTACTGGGAATTGAACCCAGGGGCATTCTACCTCCAAGCTACACCCCCAGCCCTATTTTTTATTCTTTTTCTTTTGAAATAGAGTCTCACTAAGTTGCGGAGGGCCTCACTAAGTAGCTGAGGCTGGCCGCGAACCCGGATCCTCCTGTCTCAGCTTCCCAAGTACTGGGATTACAAGCATGCACCACCATGTCCGGCTACCTTTGTTCTTTTTAGAATTTTTTTCAGCTGGTTTGGAGTTTATCAATCACTTCTTACTTTCCTGTGTTTAGCATCCATATTTTCATTTCTTTTCTTTTTTGTGTGTGTGGCACTGGGGATTGAGTCCAGGGGCATTCTATCTCCAAGCTACACCCTCAGCCCTATTATTTTTTTATGTTTAGTTTTTTATGTTTAGTTTTTATGTTTAGTTTTATGTATCACTAGGTTGATGAGAGTCTCACTACTTGCTGAGTCTGTCCTTGAACCTGTTATCCTCCTGTCTCAGCCTCCCAAGTACTGGGATTACAAGCATGCGCCACCACGCCTGGCTTAGCATCCATATTTTCTAACAAAACTAGAAGTTATTCCATGGCTCTATTTTTCTTCCACTGAAGCCAAAGATCTTCATTAACTACCAGTCTATTTCTCTCTCTGCCATCGTTTTCACTGTTACCTAGAATTTTAAACCCAGTTTTAAAAGGACAGAATATTAGAATATAGATAATATTTAATGACACAGATCAACACTTTTTAAGCCAATTTTTGAGATTTTTTTTTCCTGGTATTTTTACTTCTTCATGCCGGACTTGTTTCTCTTGGCGAAGCACATCCTTTGATAGTTATTTCAGTATAGGCCTGTTAAAACTGTTCATCTAGAAATATTTAATTTTGTTTTTACTCTCTATGGATAATTTAGTTAGATATAAGAATCTGCTAGCCAGGGTGGTGGAGCATGCCTGTAATTCCAGTACTTTGAAGGCTGAGATAGCCAGACTCAGCAACTTACTGAGACCCCATTTCATAATAAAAAACAAAAAGAGCTAGAGGTGTAGCTCAGAGGTAGAAGGCCCCTGGGTTCCATCCCTAGAGAAAAAAAAAAAAGGAATATCTGGATGCTCAATTATTTTCTTCAGCAATTTCAAAGTATCACTATGATTTGTCTAGGAATCATTTGATTTTATTAGTTCTCTTAGCAGTTTAATGAGACTATTCTCTGACAACTAAGTGCTTTCTTCAAATTTAGGAAAATCTCAATCAGCATCTTTTCTAATACTGAATCTTCATTATATGCTATATGCATGCACAGTTTTTTTTTCCTTTTGGACCTCTTTTTCTGAGTTTTCTGGAACTTCTTATCGTTTATCATTCCCTGTTGTCTAACTTGTATTTCATATTTGCCATCTCTCTCTCTCTCTCTCTCTCTCTCACACACACACACACACACACACACACACACACACACATACACTTTGTGCTGTTCTGTTGCTGAATTCCTCAATTCTATTCAATCAGTCATTTTAATAATTCTTTCCAGTCAAAGATTGCCTTGCCTATGGAGCTTTTATTTATTTTCTGAGTTTCTAATTCTTTCCTTCACATATCTTCGTTTCCTGTTCTATTTCTGCCTTTTTACTTAATAATTCTATTTTATTCCTTATATGGATAATATGATTTTCTTTATCTTGTTAATGGTATTAAATATATTTATTTTAAAGTCATTTACAGTCATTTCTATTTTCTATTTCATCTTGAATAAATTCCTTTTCCAAACATTGATATCGTTGGATACTAATTTTAGAGTGTAAGTTCATTTTAAGTAGCAATCCCCTTATTTTAATGTTTGTGTTTACCTCAGTCTATGACTCTGTGTCTGGTATTTGTATTCATCTATCTGGGTCCTCAAATTCCTTAGACCATAGGTCTGGTCTTACACTGGTGGCTGATGACGCAGTACTGTCCAGACAATCTGTTATGGGAGGAGTTTGTTTATCGCGCCTTTAAGGACTGACACTTTTGTGAAATTTACTAAAAACAGATTACTAGAAAAAATGACCACCTGCTTGTATGTGCTGGCCATATGAAATTTCTATAAAAGTTATAGATGCTTACCTCAATTTACTGAAGTGCGTAGCAGTAACAAACAGTCCACAGATTGATATTGGCCGGGATGCCACCCCATACTTTCAGTTAAGAGCTCTTGGCCAGAGAATATTGGGGAGTTTCCCAGTCATGGATTCAGCTGCTATCTGGACCTTGGAGCTGAGTAATTTGTTTTTGAAACTTCAGCCCCTGGAACAATCATTAATTTCTTTTTCAATCTCCTTTTACAGGAAGGGACATTCTCCTATCTGAGTCCCTAGTTGTGAAAAGTGAAACTCGTTTGGTTTTCAATATCATGTGAGAAATTTCACAGAAGTCAAAGTGAATACCTAGCAGACCAGAGAATTCAGCCCTGCCTTGTCTCTGCATTTCTATTCTGTTTCTAGTCTATGGGTATGAGGATCTTGTTTGGGGATATAGTAATATCTTTTAGCATTTTCTTTTTTTAATTGCATGTAAGGTAGCAGATAATAAGTAGTTGCCTTCTTCTGTTATTTTTTTCTTTGAGATAGGGTCTCACCATGCTGCCCTGACTGGCCTTGAACTTGCAATCCTCCTGTCTCAGCCTCCAGAGTAGCTGGGATTACAGTTGTGCACCACCATGCCTGGCTGCAGTTGCCTTCTTAATGTCCTTCCTGCTTTATAACAGAGCCCGGTAATGCATCTCCACTCCTCTTCAGGGAAATCCAGTTCCAGCCCCATATCTGGCCAGTAATTGATTTAAATTTGCTGATGTGACACATTGTAGTCAATGGGAGGGGGGAAATCTTTTTTTTTTTTTTTGCGGTACCGGGGATTGAAACCAGGGGCATTCTACCTCCGCGCTACACCCCTGGCCCTTTTTTATACTTTATTTTGAAACCGGGTCTCACAAAGTTGCGGAGAGCCTCACTAAGTAGAGAAAGAGAGAGAGAGAGAGAGACAGGGAGAGAGAGAAAGAGAGAGAAAGAGAGAGAGAGAGAGAGAGAGGAGGCTGGCTACGAACCCGGATCCTCCAGTCTCTGCCTCCCAAAGTACTGGGATTACAAGCGTGCGCCACCACGCCCGGCTGGAGGGGGGAAATCTGAGGAAGATTTCTGGGAAATATTTTCTCTCTCTTAAAAAGAAGCATAAGAAGAAACATACTAATCTTCTACATAAGAATGTTGATGTCAGTGGCTGGGAGGGGTAGAAGCAACTACTTTGTGACCATGAGGGAGGTACAAGAAGACAAAGCCAAAAACTCCAAGAAGAACACAGCTGAAAATGACAAGAATCTGGGTCCTTGGTGATGTCCAGTCACTGAATTAGCCACCCAAAAAGTTACCCTCCTTCACTACTTCCATTATTGGAGGTAAGGAATTTGCCTATTCTTTGAGTTGATTTGAGTTGAAACTTTTGTTACTTGCAGCTGACAGTATCCTAACCGATACATCTATTGTTGTCTTGCTTTTGGAGTAGGGGTCTGTAGTGTATATAGGCCTATAAAACCATCTTCACTTTCAATCACTCATTTCTGTCATAAGTTTCAGGGTAATTCATGGTGATTCTTTTAAGCATAGGAAATAACTTGGAATGAGCTTTAAAGAGTATTCTCAGGTACTTTGAAAATTTACTTAAAGAATTAGGAATATTTTCTAGTTAGCATATTTATTGTGATTGTGATAAATGGGCATTTGTGAAGTTTCCTCCATTCTAACCAACATTTATGAAATGCCTATTAAATCCCAAACCCCATAATAGAAGCCATTTTATTTTATTTTTACTTTTATTAGTGCAGTTTAATTATACAGAATAATGGGGTTTATTGTGCTATATTCATATATGCATATAATATACTTTGATCATACCCACCTCCCCTATTATCCTCCTCTTCCCTGTCCTCTCATCCCTTCCTCTTCTTTGAGGGTTATTAAAGTAGATAAAGATGGGCCTTTCCTCTTAAGACATCTACTTTGGGATAAAAGATGTATAATAACAATATGCAATAGAATAATCTGTCCAAATGAAGAAGAGTTACTGTAAATTATGTAGGGGCTCAGAAAAAAGAACAGAGCTTTGTAAACATTCTCAATGGATACTTGCTTAAATTGACTGCTTGGTTACCAAATTTTGTCTCTATTGATCACAGTTAAACTCCACCCAGGCCCATACTCAAATAAATGTTAAACTAAAGTAGAACAGTCTGTAAGAGATTGTCTATATAATTAGTAAGCTACAGAATCATTTCCAACCAGTCTCAAGATCTCTAGTTTGCATGTCTTTGAATGCCAGGGAAGCAGTTATCAAATTTGAAGAAATATTCCTTAGGGTGGTGTGTTCATTAAATGTGTAACTTTGTCAGAGTGCCACCGCATTAAAGATTTTTTTACAGCCAAGTGGTGAGAAAAGTACCTTTGGAATAGCTACTCACTGACAACATATAAAGTGAAAATTGCGTGTGTTCTCAAATCTTTACACATTTCCCTGACTGATCATTGGTTCCTTCGGATGGTGGAGATTTGTGTGAAGCATGCCTGCAGGCTACATATGTTAAAAGTTAACAGGAAAATGTGTACCAGAAATCACATGTAAGATTCTCTTAGATCAGTTCTTCAGTGTTGCTGCCTATTGAGCGAGATTATGAGTGGTTTCTTTACAGCTACAACTGAAGCAAGGACTGAGAGTTTGCGTAGAGAAGAAATACCTACAGAGTTGACCCATTCTACGGATGGTTGTGAAAATCAGTACCTATGTTTTTATTTTATTCATGCCAACTAAAGAGTCATTTGAGTCTGTTATTTTTAAGAAAATTGTTATTGTTTTGTTCTTTTAAATCTAGAATAGAATAGAAAATGAATATATGTGAAGCTACACAAAGGATGAACATCTAGGCAGAAATGTATTTAAGCCAATTTTTTTTATAACAAAGACATTTCCAAACCCTGGTCAATAGCTGCTAGATTTTGAGCAGGTCACACCGCACCAGAAAACAGACCTTAGGTGAAGCGTCCTCTTGAAATTCTGTGCAATGGAGGCCAAGCTGTCAGCGGCTGCTTCTCTAATCAACTATCTTTGTTTGCTTGGCAAACCCAACCTGTACTTTCAGCACCATCAACTGGAAGCAACTGGACAAGAGAAGGCATAAGGAAAAGAGTCTGGAAATCCACACAGGCCAAGATAGAGAGAAAATAATTCTTTAAAGAACTGATAAACTGCCAGGAGTGGCAACTGATAGAATCGTGTCAAAGGTAATTAATTCAAATATATCTTTTAAAATTAAAATTGAGATAACTATATATCCCAGGAATTCATTTCTCATTATGTGGGATAGAAAAATCCACCAATGGCACAAAATCACGTGTGAGACATTTGTTTTAACATAGCTTGTAATAGGTAAAAGGAGGCAACGAGTTATGTCCCCCAAGGCCCATGTGTTAAAGTCTTGGTCCTCAGGGTGATACTGTTCAGAGGTGATGGAACCTTTAAGTGGTGGGGCCTAATGGGAGGTCTTTAGGTCATTGGGGTATGCCCTTGAAGGGGATTATGGGACCCTGGCCTTTCCCTGTTCTCATTGCTTCCTGTCAATGAGATGAGTGGTTTCCTCCTACCATGCACTTCCACCACGATATGCTGCCTCACCAGAGGCCCAAAGCAATGGGGTAAACTAAGAATGGACTGGAGCTTCCCAAACTGTGAGCCAAAATAAACCTTTTCTCTTTAAAAGCTGACTGTCTTGTATATTTTCTTAGTGATGGAAAGCTAACACACACACTGTGTGCTAAATGAATTGATCATAAAACAATGTGATTTCTTTTCTACACATACATGATTTTGCTACTTGCAAATTGTAGAAGACTTGGAAGTTTTGTGTCCCAGACTGTAAACACAGTCTATCTCTGTGAAGGTAAGAGAAGACCAGGTTGAAAAAAAAGGATTTTAAAGCGGCACCGTACATTTATTGGTAAGGTTTCCATTTTTTTTGCACAAAAGTTTTGTTGTTATATACATTCCACACATGATTTATAAAAATTAAAACAAAGAAATAAAAGGCCACTCTGCATGGTTCAGACTTAAACCTATCCCATACTCAGAAAGGAATTTCTCAAGGTCTTCTGTGGTTCCAGTTCATTGAGCTAATGTTATGGTTCTGGATCTTGAGGATTCTTGGAAGCAGGAATAGTCAGTGACACAATGAAATCCTCTCTCCTTCATACTTATATGGGGGCAAAACCAAACCACTCTGCAAAAATTATAGTGCCCCATGCAGCCCTGCTCCTTCAGTGCCTCTTGGTTTGAAGATAACACTGTATATGTCACAGCTCCCTTCAAGTCTTCTAAGTTGGCAATGGAGCCTGGAAGCCTCATTTGATGTATTGAGAGGCAACAGGGGATGCTGCACAGACCAAGGCAGCAGAGGGTGTCAAGGAACATAGATCGACCAAGGTCCATGGGCTGGACTAGGAAATTTCAAGTCCCATTATGGAAAACCCTGCCAGTGGCTTACAAATGCACTGGAAAGTAAAATGGGATGGTCAGGAGTTTTTGGGAAAGGGAAGCTCTTTCTTTCAGAGTCGTTGGAACAATCCGTGGCCATGTTGCAATGGCAAGGGAAGAGATATCTGAAGCTGAAGCCAAATACAATAGTGACATTGAGATGTAAGACTCCAATGCACCAATAAAAGCACGTTAAAAAATAAATAAAAGGAAAACATTCTTGATAGCACAGAGCTGATTGGTTCTTCTAGATTCAACTATGTGCTCATGTAGAAATGCTAGTGGACTTTGTAATTATTCCCACCAATAGTATTCCTATTATTTTCTTGCCCCCAAATATGCCCTAACACATCCATTCCATTGAGGCCAGCTCATAGTTCTGAAGACTGGTACGATGGAGAGGAAGGCAAGGGCCCCTGTTACTTACATTGTCTTGATTTAATGATGGGCATAGACAAGTTTTGAATGCCCAGGGTTTAGAAGCAGAAGGATCTCCTTTTGGAAACAGACATTGTCAGAGTCAGAGGGGCTGCCCAGAGAGGAACTCTCAACAAAGCTGTGGAATACCATTCTCAGTGTAGCTAGCAAAACTAAGGCAAATGGAGACCCAAACCAGAGGGATCCAGAGGAGTCAAGGCGTAGGATGCTTTGTGGTAAGTTTACACTGAATTCAAGAGACGGTGAGCGCCCACATCCAAGACTGCTTGTCTCCCCTGCTGACTAAAGGTCTTCCCGTACTTTTGGGAAGACAAATGCTATTTTTGAAACCATTTTTATACACCATATTTCATGGGATTCTCACAGATGATCTGAAAAGGAGCCTGATAGGGAATGAAAATCTCACTTTTACAAATAAAAAAAGTGAGTCCCAGTGGTTTCCCTAAAGTCTCCTACTTAAACCTTTCCCAGGGCTAATGTCATCTGCAAAAGTGACTGCAGCCTGCTTGGTTTTTCCCGACCCTGCCCAGCTTTTCCTCACTCCTCTCACCATGGCTTTCTCCAGCCTCACTGGAGAAGCAACCCCTCCGCTCATCCCCGCCCCAGCACCAGCTAGGTTAATGCTGTGGTGTGCTTCTCTCCTGATCTGCATCTGCCTCAATCTTCCTCACCTTCCAGGTCTCAACTCAGCACCCTTTCTCAGAGCAGCTTCTCTGCATCCTTATCCAGAGCTGTCCCTCTCATAACATCAAATCATATCACCTTTTTTATTTCTGTTATAGCCTCACCACCATCTGAATGCGCCTTGTTCCTGCTGTCATTGCAACTATTGACTGGCCCATCAGTTAGGGTTCTACCGGAGAATACAAATAGAAATATATATACATATATATATATATGTATATATATTTCTATTATAGAAATATAGAAATAAAAATAGAAATAATAGAAATAAATATATTTCTACATATAGAAATATATTTATACATATCTGTATGCATATATATACACACATGTATATACATATAAATGTCTATATGCATAATACATGTATATGTATGTATGTATACTGCCATATATGTGTATGTGTATATATACACATTATCTACATATACATAAACATCAACTCCAAGGAACTAGCTTATGTGATTGTGGGGCTGCTGGTCCAGTGTCTGCAGGGTAGGCCAGTGAGCTGGAATGTCATAGGCAGTCCACACTGTAATCTACAGGCAGATTCTCTTCTTTCTCAGAGACACCTCTGTTTTGCTAATAAGATCTTTCAACTAATTGGATGAAACCCACTCATATTGTCAAGAATAATTTCCTTATCATAAAGTCGACTGATTGCAGATGTGACCACATCTACAAAATACCTCCATAGCAACACCTAGCTTAGTGTTTAACTGAATAACGGGGTACCATAGCTTAGCCAGGTTGATGCATAAAATTGACCCTCACAACTAGTTTCCTTTTCATCTCTCTTCCCCACTGATAAGTAAGCTCCATGAGGAGAAGGGTCTCATCTGAAATGTCCTCTGTTTTATCTCTAGGACCTCCTTGCATTAGCTGGTGACAAGGCAGCCATTTTCTTTCAGGAGGTTGATAAGCCAAGGTGACATCTCAGGGTGGCCACAAGGTGGCATCTGCTGGAGTATTCTTGAGCAGCTACTCAGTTGTCCCTAATTTACTAGAAGCAGAAACTTGGTGCCAGAGGTCCCCAAACAGCTGTCAGTGGCCCTGGGTAGCTGCCCTGTGGCCCTTTCCGCATTCAGTGAGACAGAGCAAAGATGCACCTTTGTTCTCCTGGCTTTGAACCCCTAAACCTGAATCGAGTGGTTACCCCAAGGCAGAGTCAGAATTCCTCAGAAAGCCTGCATGGTGGAGGCCTGAAAGCAGGCTTTGAGACAACAGTCCGAGGACCCAGGTTCATGTGGGGTATTGAGCATGTGAAGCTGCTCCTCAGATGGAGATAAAACCGCTGCGCTTCCCAACTGGGGCACAAAGTAATAAGAGGCCCCTGTCATCTGAGCGCTCCTCTGCCTCCAGAGGGGCAAATAGCACCACTGAGCCACTCCGGGGACCCCTCTCCCCAGTGTGAGCAGAGTCGAGAGGAATATAACTGGCTGAGGCAGGTATGAGCAACTTCATTATTTGTAATACCTTTATACCATCATTATGATGACTTATTTGCGTATGCATATATTTAAGTGTTATACATCTCCCCCAATAGAATGGGGCACCTTAAGAAGAGGAATCTGGCTGAACACTCTATCACAGCTAGAACAGTGCTTGGCTGTAGTAGGCGTTCCAGTGATACAAGGAAGAGAGGGAGGGAGGGAGGGAAAGAGGCAGAAAGGAAGGCTCCATTGCTAATCCCTGAACTATCCTCAGAGGCTTTAGGGGCTCTGAAATCTGGACATGGGTAGTAAGAGGGGCTAAGGAGCAGTCTCCTTTGATCAGGTTGTTGGGTTTTTTGTTTTTTTCTGTCTCTGTTCCTGGGTCAAATTGTTGCCACATTACCACAAGATGGCCAAAATCACAAAAAGTGAGCACTGAGCCCACTTAGTGGATTTTGAAGGAAATCTGAATGTGGTTGTGAAGCTTGTGGGTTTCATCCAGGAAGCCAGAGATAAACTGGCCACTCTGATTCTGAACAGGGAAAAGAAGGAAGGGTGGGGGGTGGCGAGGGAGAGGTGAATGAATGTGCTGGCTGCTGGTTTCAGTTCTGCACCCACAGTTCTGGCACAAATCTTTCCTTCTCTGAACCTGGAATCCCGTCTTCAGTACTAGGGGGTGGAGAAAGTCAGCAGTATTCGGGCTTTGTTTTGTTTTGTTTTGTTTTTGCGGTACCAGGGATTGAACCCAGGGGCGTTCTACCTCCGCGCTACGCCTCCTGGCCCTATTTTTTATACTTTATTTTGAAACCGGGTCTCACGAAGTTGTGGAGGGCCTCACTAAGGAAAGAGAGAGAAAGAGAGAGAGAGGTGAGGCTGGCCGCGAACCCGGATCCTCCGGTCTCTGCCTCCCAAAGTACTGGGATTACAAGCGTGCGCCACCACGCCCGGCTCGGGCTTTGTTTTTAAACAGAAGAGTCTCCCAAGGAACTTCAAATACAAACCATACAATCATAGGACTGAATTGTTATCTATGTATATTAATACATTCAATACAGAACACGTCTTTATGTAAATAAGAACAGTAATATGCCTTCATGTAAAGCAAATATTGAAATCTGGAGTAATACAAGAATACAGCAAATTTTTATCAGCTATAATCACTTATTTTTTATTCTTAATTTCATTTGCAAAACAAGGAAAATTTCACAGATCAGCACTTGAATAGTCAGTGCTCATTTTATTATGTTCAAATCTTCAGTATAACCACAATGGCAAAGGAAGCCTTATTCCAAGTCTTTAAAGAAGCGAGTTAAATTTGCAACTCAATTTAGCATATTTGGGGTCACTAGTAGGCTAAAATATATTTTATTAACCAAAGAGCACTTGAATTTTTTTAAAAAATCCTTAAAATATGGTTAGCAGATATCCAAAAGAATGTATTCAGATCCCCTGAAATACCTCCAAGAAAATAGTTGCAACATTGCTAAAGTAGAGGATTTCTTATAGTCCATCTGCTTCTAAATGTCTCTTACATCTGATCATGTGTGTACTGAACATGTATTATGTGCTTATTCCCAGAGATCAAAGTGACTCTAGGACACAGCCCCCTTTGCGTGTGTGTGCGTGTGTGCATGTGCATGTGCATGTGTGTGTTGCTAGGACTGGAGCCAGGGCCTTGCACATGCTAGACGCACACTCTACTACTTAACATGTCCCTTTGACACGAGGCTTAACTCCAAAGACATTTTTCCATATGTTCACTGTAAGGCAAGGATTTCCATATATTATTTAATGTCATCTCCCAAAGTAAAGCTGTAAAGTCCACACTATTGTTCCCCCTTTTTAGAAACGGGGAAACTGAGGCTTTGGAATGTTAAGGATTTTTCCAAGGGCTACAGCTAATAAATGGCAACTATTAGTCAGCCCCACATCAGTCAACTCCGGATTTCTGGCTCCCAAGCATTTAGCAACATTTCCTGAGTTTGCTGAGACGCTGATCCAGAGGAGAATGACTCTCTCCAGCCACCTCCTCATCTAGGAGGAAGGTGAGGTGGCACAGCAGCCATCTGAGGCGGGTGACCGCTCCTACAGGTCCTTGCTCCTCCGGTTTGCCTGAGAGTGCCGCTCTGCTACCAGCCCACAGCCAGACACCCCAGCCGGCTGCTGGCATGGCTGCCAGGTTTCCTCAGCCGGGAAGAAGAAAGCCTCCATTAGCAGGAGGCAGCGTCCCTGGGACAAGAAGCATCTGTTGCTACTCCCCATTGTTCCAGCCGAGAGCACACTAATTGTCCTCTCCAAAGTTGGACCGCCGTCTCTTGCCAGAGGGAAATTATGGAGCGTTTTTCAGCAGGCGCTGTCCTTTCCACAGCTGTCAGCTGAATGGCCCCAGGAGGAACAGGCTGATGGGGGGGCGGGTAGGGGAGAGAAGTCCATCTTGCATCCTGATCCACTCTGCAAAGGAAAGTGAGCCTATCCCCATGAGGAAGCGGGAGCCCCACCAGACAGTCACCACCCAAGAAATCACAGGCTGGCCAGTAACAACTCGCCTCCACTGTCTGCATGATCTCACGGCATGCGTGGTGGCTCGCACTGCCACCAGGTCATTCAGGAGCTCGGACGGAGGCAACATTTTGAAATAGAATAGGCTTGGCAGTCACACTATGCTGGGTTCAAATCCAGCTTTGACACTCATTAGCTTTGACCTTGAACAAATCATTGTTACTTATCCATCCACCATATGGGGCAACTGGGAGGAATATGGAAGCAAATAAATCACTGTGAAATATCTAGCAGCGGTTTCAGCATACAGCAAGTGCTCAATAAGTGTGATTTACTTTTATTAACAGAGGTAATACTATTCTTATTTTAACTCTAAGTACAGGATCACACATGTAGAGATGGCCCATAAAGCGGAAGCATCCTAGGTGAGAAGGTGGGAGAAGAGAATAGTAACATTATTCATATATATACACAACTATTTTATTACCACTGTGTTGTAGGCACTGTGTTGAAGGCTTAGAAGCCAATAAGAGAGATCTGGTTCTACTAGGAAGTCACACAGGATGGGTGTCCTGAACTGGAGCTGGAGAAGCAGTTGGTGTTGTAAGAGGTTGCTGGAAGCTTTGGCCAAATGCTGTTGGAAGGCACTGAGCCTCAGCCTACCAGGCCACCATTTCTGCATGGAACTCTTTGCTTTTAACACCCCCATCTCCTTTCTTGTCCTCTATTATCTACAGGCTAAGGGTAATATTTGTTAATGTGTCTACAGTGCTACGATGCTAAAGGGACAGACTGAGTAAAGATCTGTGCACGTCTTTGGAATCCAAATTAACAGTGTCATCCACCATTATCTTCCTTTCTTATCTCTATATCTATTATAATTTTCCACCATGAGGATTCCTGTCCTGGACTTTTAAGAAGTTCCATGTCCCCCCACACACATAGACACCCCATCTCTAAAAAGCATGCAATTTTCTGGTTGAATACTCTCATTACAATCATGTTCTTTCATCTCAGACAGAAAAAGAAGATGCATGTGCTTTGCCGCTATGGGACCCTTCAAATCTGGCCCCCATACCCCATGATCAGGCTTCAAGGGCAAATATCTCTGAAAGGGGAGCATGTAGATCCAAATTTACCACATCTATGAACTAACTGATGTCTAAGCACATAATCACCTACTGAATAGAGAGGCCCTCAGGGTTCACCTGTACTGCCTTACCCTGGGTCGGAGGGGAAAACGAGGCCTAGGAGAAGAAGCCAGAGATACGCAACACATTTCTTGAGCTCCTATCTTGAGCCAGGAACTATACTAGGTTTTGCCTACAGAGTGAAAAGCAAAACACAAAAATGTTGTTTTATGCATCATCGAGCTTAGAGTCTTGTAGGGAAAACAGATATCATTCAAATACTTACACGGATAGATAATTACGGACTGTGGTATGTGTTGTGGAGGTAAAGGATGGGCTGTTACAAAAGTACAAGAGGCTCCAAGCAATGCTGAGTATGAGGATAGGTCAGGCTTCCCCAGGAAGGCACCCCTGGTGTGAGGTCTGAGATAAATTAATGAAGAGAAGGAGGAATGAAATCTAGATTAAAGAGTATCCCACGCAGACAAGAGTCTGGGCAAAGGTCCCAAGATAACAGGGAGCAAGGAATGCCTCCTTTGAGGATCCAAAAGTTGACCAGCACTATGGTTTGGATGGTTTGTGTGTGTCCCCGAAAGGTTCACATGCTCTAAGTTTGGTTCCCCAACGTGGTGATGTTGAGAGGTGGTGGAACCTTTAAGGGGTAGGACCTAGCTGAATGACATTAGGATCCTGGAGTTTGTCCCTTGGAAAGCATGAATGTAGTTCTCAAGGAATCCTGGTTAGTTGTCTTAAGAGGGGGCTGCTGGCCGGGCGTGGTGGCGCACGCTTGTAATCCCAGTACTTTGGGAGGCGGAGACCGGAGGATCCGGG
>PVJS01024761.1:0-28405 GCA_004027185.1 Glis glis
GGGAGGCTGAGACAGGAGAATCGCAGGTTCGAGGACAACCTCAGCAAGTAGTGAGACTCTCATTACCTAGTGAGACTGTTTCAAAATAAAATAGGGCTGGGGGTGTAGCTTGGAGGTAGAATGCCCCTGGGTTCAGTCCCCAGTACCACACACCAAAAAAAGATAGTCACTTACAGCTCCTGAGAATAAGGTTCATGCCATCAGGGCTACACAGGGGAGCCCCAGGTGTCTTCTGTGGGGGACAGAGAGAACAAGGGGAACACTAGGCAAACCCCTGTGTTTGTGGTCTTCCTGGAGAAACGGGTGAGGCAGGGAGCAGCCCCGGTGGCCGGGGTTGGAGGCTGTAATCTTCCGGCAGGCTCTGCACTCTAAGGGTGGTCTCTCTGTGTCTGTACCTGGCCCTGGGTGATTTCAGGGATCAGGATGGTGTTTCCGACTGGGACTGCGGCAGCCTGGGAGAGGAGGAGGGTGGGGTCTACACTGGATTGGTGGGTTCCCACAACAAAAATGGGCCCCTAGGTAAGTCACTTGTTGTTTCTAGGAATTAGCAAAGCCAGGAGGAGATCCGTCTCCAGTCCGCAAGGCCCTGAGATGTTAAAGCATCATAAGATGTTAAAAGTTGAAAAATGGGCCAGGTGTGGTGGCCCACACCTGTGATCCCAGTACCTGGGAGGTTGAGACAGGAGGATCGCAGGTTCGTGGCCAGCCTCAGCTACTTAGTGAGGCCCTCTACAACTTAGTGAGGCCCTGTTTCAAAATAAAGAATAAAAAATAGGGCTGCGGGTGTAGCTCAGAGGTAGAAGGCCCCTGGATTCAATCCCCAGGACTGCAAAAAAAAAAAAAAAAAAAAGTTGAAAAACATGAATTCAAAGACTTTTACCCTTACTTACTTATTTATTTTCCTTTTTGTGGTACTGGGGATTGAACCCAGGGGCATTCTACCTCTGAGCTACACCCTCAGCCCTATTTTATGTTTTATTTTGAAACAGGATCTCTCTAAGTTGCTGAGGCTGGCCTCGAACCTGCGATCCTCCCATCTTAGTCTCCCAAGTACTGGGATTACAGGCGTGCACCACCACACCCGGATTGATAGTGTCCTTTGATCCACAAAAGTTTCTAGTTTTGATGAAATCCAACTTATCTAGTTTTTCTTCTGCTGCCTGTGCGTTCGGTGTCATTTGCATGAAATCATCGCCAAATCCAGTGCCGGGAAGGTTTCCCCGATGTTTACTGGAGAGTTTAACGTTTCAGCTCTTGCATTTAGGGCTTGGATCCGTTTCGAGTTAGTTTCTGTGTGTGGCGTAAGGCAAGGGTCCAGCTTCGTTCTTTTGTGTGTGGAGATCTAGTTGTCTGGGCCATTTGTTCATCTGTGCTGAGTTTTCCCTTCTTTCTCTGACAGGGAGACGCCCCGCTCCCACCAACTACAACTTATTCACTTACATGTTGAGTCCTAGTATCCGTGATCTCAGACGTGCTAAGCCGCACCGCAGTGGGAAGCAAACTCACCCACGAGAGGCCAGTGTTTATACACAGTTGTTTTTGTCCGCAGCCTTAGAGTCTCTGGACAAAATAGTGTTGTCCAAAATTGCTCTGATCAGCCCCTTTCTCCCTTCCCCTTTCACTGAGTGATGTCATACATTTGTAATTCAATTAGCATCCCTTGTCACCGATTGCATTCCTTCCTGGGTTCCCCTGACATCCTGGCTAATTTTTTGAAAATTTGCATACAGCAAAGATAGGTCTTTGTAGTGTGCAGTTCAGTGGGTTTGGGCAAATACAGGGAGTCGTGCATCTGCCACCAAGCCTTCCGAGCTGCTCCAGCCGCCCCAGCAACTCTGCCATCCTCGGAATTGGCTGCACCTCCTGTCCCAGCCCTGGCGACCACTGTCCCCATGATTTCTTTTTCAAAATGCAACGTGTGTGTGTGTGTGTGTGTGTGTGTGTGTGTTACTGGGAATTGAACCCAGGGGCATTCTACCTCTGAGCTACGCCCCCAGTCCTATTTTTTTTTTTTAAACAGGGCCTCACTAAGGCCCTGTTTAAGCTGCATTTTGGCTGGGCATGGTGAGACAGGAGGATAGCAGGTTCGCGGCCAGCCTCAGTGAGGCCCTCTACAACTAAGTAAGACCCTGTTTCAAAATAAAGAATAAAAAATAGGACTGGGGGGTATAGCTCGGAGGTAGAATGCCCCTGGGGTCAATCCCCAGTACCATAAATAAATAAATAAATAAAAATAAAAAATAAATTGCCCAAGCTGGTCTCAAACTTGGGATCCTCCTGCTTCTACCTCCCACACATCTAGGATTATAGGTGTGTGCCATTGCACCTGGCCACTGTAAACTTGTGTGTGTGTGTGTGTGTGTGTATGGAACTGGAGATAGAACCAAGGGGCATTCTACCTATGAGCTACATCCCAGCCTTTTTGCTTGTTTGTTTTATTTTTAAACAGGGTCTCACTAAGTTGCTGAGGGTCTCACTAAGTTACTGAGGCTGGCCTCAAACCTGCAATCCTTCTGTCTCAGCCTCCCAAGTACTGGGATTACAGGTGTGCACCACCATGCCTGGCAAGAATACATCTTTAGCTGGGCGTGGTGGTGCACGCTTGTCATCCCAGTACTCAGGAGGCTGAGACCAGAGGATCCGGGTTCACAGCTAGCCTCAGCTACTTAGTGAGGCCCTCCGCAACTTAGTGAGACCCTGTTTCAAAATAAAGAATAAAAAATAGGGCTGAGGATGTATCTCGGAGGTAGAGTGCCCCTGGATTCCATCCCCAGTACCGCCAAAAAAAAAAAAAAGAATACATCTTTAAACATACACCACAGCCTACCAAACCCCCAGGTCTCAGTCCCCTGCCTCAAAGCAGCCCCTGTAACCCACTTTCCAAATCCTTGCAGAGACAGTCCCTGGAGTCAAGTGTTTGCAAGTCTCTTCTAGCTTCTCTGAGGTAGCACTCCCCCACCCCCACCAGGAAACAGGGCTCCGCACAGTCCCCCTTGCCCCTTCACTGGGCAGTGTCTCTTAGGTGACCAGCCTTGTCTCTGAATGTCTGCAGAGGAGGCTGCCTGTGCTGGATCCCTTCCTCATGGACACCTGGGTTGTTTCAGGCCTTGGCTGCCCCCCCACCTTACCTCTCCCCCCTGCAGGGCGAGCTTCCCCCTCTGCAGGAGATTCCCAGCATGGGGCCTCTGGCCATAGACACCCCGGGAGTCCAAGGCTCACCTCCCTCCCTGTAGGAGCTGTCTGGGGGTTCACAGTGGTGGGTTTGCCACCCAAGTCCACCTTTTTTGTTGTTGTTGTTGTTTATTAGATTTTATTAACTTCACCAGTTCTAGGTATGTATATGCAATTGTAAATTTTTAATCTGAATCAATCTTAAGGAATGTACATGATTTTTTATTAAGTAACATGAATACACAAGGAAAACAAGAAGAAATTCTTGGGAAATAACAGAAAGGTCTACTTTTTCAATCTAAGAAACTAGTAGATAAAATGACTCAGACTGTCTATATTCATAAAATGAGTGATTTTTTCTCTTACTCATTTTGAAGCTTTTTGCTTAGATAGACAAAATATTTTACTCTTAGGCATGTACTCATTATTGAATTCTTCCCTTAGTTAAATATGTATATGAATAAAATTATGAGGTTTAGAGATTTTTAAAAAGTCACTTTGAGGGACACCAAGATGAAATCTGCGCATTTCTAACCATTTATCTAAATTTTTCTGGTTTATGTTTAATCTTCCAAGAATAGATAAACTTTTCAACATTATATAAATCAGTGCTTAAAAACTATGGTGAGTTGGTTCCATGTTTTCTGCTAGTCATTGCAAAGTTTCTGGTCTAATTTCTAGGTCTTTGGTCCATCTTGAGTTGACTTGTAGTGAGATCAGCTTGTCTCAGAAAGTCAGAGGTCAGATGTTTTCTGTCATATGTGAAAGTGGATCAATGAATTCAGAATGTTTCTTAGAACTAGCTTTCTCTTCTTAATACTGAGCTTCTGATCTAGTGTCAATCTGAGGCCTCATCATTTCACAATATACATGTGTATCAAATCATTATTCTTCACACCTGGCTTTGTACAGCAGCCCTTGAGCAGAGGCTCCATGAATTGCAGGCAAATGTTTCATCTCTTCATAGTAAATTCTTTAAGGACATGGCCTCATTGAGCGCTGCTCTTACTCTCTGGGGGAGGGTGGCTCACGGGCTTCCAGGCACTGGGGTGTGGAAGGAGGAGCATGGAGCAATTGCTACTCGCTTTCGTTGCCAATGATCTGCAGTTTCTGGATTTACAACAGGTCGCTGGCTTCCTTGTTGGCGGCCTGCAGAAGCCACAATGCAGGTAGCCACCGGCACAGCCTAACCAAGATGACGCTGACGCCATTTCTGCAGCCACCGTTCAGGCCCGTCCAGCACGGAGTGAGTTGCTTTTTGTATTTTTTATACTGGGAATTGAACCCAGAGGCATTCTACCTCCAAGTTACATCCCAAACCCATTTAATTTTATTTATTTTATTTGGTACTGGGAATTGAACCCAGAGGCATTCTGCCTCTGAGCTACACCCCCAGCCCTATTTCATTTTGTGTTTTGAAATGGGGTCTCCCTAGGTTGCTGAGAATCTCACTACTTGCTGAGGCTGGCCTGGAACCCTGCGATCCTCCTGTCTCAGCCTCCCAAGTACTGGGATTACAAGCGTGCACCACCATGCCCGGCTTATTTTTATTTTTTTGGTAGTACTGGGTATTGAACCTAGGGAGCCCTTTTAATTTTGTTTTTTGAATCAGGGTCTCACTAGGTTGCTGAGAGTCTCACTACATTACTGAGGCTGGCCTCAAACCTAAGATCCTCCTATCTCAACCTTCCAAGTCCTGAGATTATAGGCGTGTGTCATGATGCCCGGCCCAAGTCCACCTTCTGTTCCAAGCAGAGGGGAACCACATGCGTGGCTCTGCCTGGGTTGTGCTGAGCTCAGGCTGCCTGGGCTGCAGGAAGCTCCTCGCCACTCCTGCATGAACAGCAGCCATAAAGGGAGCCAGGGCAGCCGTTACGGAGCCTGGAGCGGGAACTCTGGGCCAGGCTGGCGTGTGGGGGGCTCTCTGCCGTGGCAGGGGAGGCTGGAAACAGCATCATAGGCCTAAGAGGAAGCAGCTTGGCCTGATCTGTGACTGGCTGGGTGAGGAAGGAAGCCGGGTACGTGCAAGGACCGCATCTTCCTGCACCTGCTGGGCACTGTCCACTCCCCTCCTCACAGCCGTCCCATTTCACAGAAGAGGAGCCTGAGGCCCAGAGAGACCACAGAGCGCTTCCATCATTCCAGTGGATGCCAGGCCCTGGCTCCAGTAGCAACAGGACAGGTAGAGCAGACAATGCTTACGGGTGCTAGGCCTTTGGCTCCCCTCCTTGGTGCTCCTGTCTCAGCCTTTGGCCTTGGCCTGGGACAAATAGGCCCAGGAATGTGGACCCCACCCTGTCCAGGTGCCGGAAGTGGGTCTTTGCCACCTAGATTTGGGGTGAGACAAGCCTGTGTCTGGAGCGCCCTCTGCTGGCCAGTCTGCCACTCACTGGGGCAGAAAGAGCCCTGGGAAGGGCCTGGAATTTAGGGAGGAAGCACCCTAGGGTATTCCCACCCTGGTACCAATAACCCCTGGCCCAATGGAGAGGGGTGGACAGAGCAGAGGCCAAACAGGCAAAAGTTGGTCTTGAGATCTCAGAGATCCCAAAGAGGCCACCTCTGGAGGGTCTCACCACAGTGGCCGGTGTTTAAAAGCAGAGAGTATAGCGGGACATGGTGGTGCATACTTGTAATCCCAATACTTGGGAGGCTAAGACAGGAGGATCACAGGTTCTAGGCCAGCTTGGGCAACTTAGCAAGACATTGTTTGGAAATAAAAAGGGGCTGGGAGTGTAGCTGGGAGGTAGAGTGTCCCTGGTTCAATCCTCAGCGCCAAAACAAAAACAGCAACGAAATACAAATGGGACCTGATTCCATTTCTTCATTCATTTAACATATATTTACTGGTGCCTGCTGTGCTTGGCCTGCTCCTGTGCAGGGCTCCCGTGGGGAACAAACAGCTGGAACCAGCTGTCGTCTAGTGGGAGATGCCGCAGGCAAGCCTGTGGGCAGCTAAGTCCAGAAACCAGGATCCACTACGTAGAACAAAGGGAAGAAAGGCTGCGATGATGAACAGTGAACCACTCCAGGGGTGCGCGAGAAGGTCTCTCTGCAGAGGAGACACCTAGGGGAGAGGCCGGAATGATGAGGAGCCAGCCAGGTCCAGAGCTGCAAGGGAATGTGGCAGGAGGTGCTGTGCAAAGACCCTGGGACAGAGCTGGGCTCCTCGGGATGGAAAGGAGGGGCCCAAGAAAGGGGAGAGATATATTGGGCTCTAGCAGACACTGCTTGCTCCGTAGTCCCTCCACAGAAGGTTGTTGCTTCGGGCAGCTCCCTGAAAATTATTCTGTGGTTCCTGCCACGGAAGGTCGCTGCTCAAGGCAGCTTCCTGAAAATTAGTCTTCTCGCATGACAATGACACGAAGTCAGATATAATTTGGAAAGAATTATATTTAATAATTGGGGGGTCGGGGAGGAGATAGCTGACAATTCTCCTGTCCATCTGTAGCCAGCACCTTACTTTTATAGAAGCTTTAGACAAGGTATCATAAAAGTTAATCCAACACAGAAGTTATGATAAAGGTCAGTGAGGCAGGCACGTGACAAGCTTGGAGGAAGGAGGGATTAACCATTACTGGGTGGAGAGGACATCAAAGACCGCACCTTAGAGATTACACCAGGTCCCTTGGAAGGTGTCTGCTTGTGGACAAATCCCACCCAGCCAAATACCGTGTATTCAAACTGAGTCAGCCCAAGATGATAATCTCAGTGTGTGTTCTAAAAACGACCCTCGACAGAGAGGCAGCGGGATGCGGGGCCTGAGGCCGCAGTGGGGAGGCACGGGGTACCTTCCCGGCTCTCAAGCTCGGGAGCTGGTTTTCTTTCAGGGCAGGGGCTGCATTAGATGCAGAGGGTACCATGGCCGTTGGAGGCAGGGGAACTCCAGCTTGTTCAGGCTCTAAGTGATTTTCCCCGAAGTTAATCATTCATTTCTTTACCCATTCATTCAGCAGACATTTCCAGAGCTCGGTGTGCTCTGGGACAGATGGGGCTGGGGCTGGGGCTGGGGTAGAACCTGGTCCTGGACCTCTAGGTGAGACAGTGGGACATGAGAACTGAGAGCGACCAGTTGGAGGTCAAGGAGGGCTTCCCAGAGGAGATGTCATCCAGCTAAGGTCAGATAAAAGAATGAGCTGCTTGGGGCACAGTCAGCCATGCTAACCATCAGGGCTGCTGCGCTGGCTGGGGTGTGGTTACAAGCCAGTCGGGTGACATTGTCTGCGCCAGATCAGACAGGAACCCAGCTGTGTGCTGAGGACAGGGGAGCCAGGGCAGGTGTGATAGCAAGGGTATGCAGCTCCTGCAGCGGGACGTTTCAGGATCGTAACTCCCTGAACCACATTTTACAAATGGAGAGACTAAGACACCTGATGCCTCAGGGGTCTGGGGCCAATTTGCATCCAACCTGGAGCAGGCAGAAGAGCTGGCCAGCAGCTGACTCAGTCTAGGGACGGGTGAGGGATGGCTCAGGTGTGTGAGCCTTTGTGCACAGAAGCTGTGTGAGTGCAAAAGTCTATCAGACCTGGACTGGCGTTTTGTTTGTTTGTTTGTTTGTTTGTTTGTTTGTTTGTTTGTTGTGGTACTGGGGATTGAGCCCAGGGGCATTCTACCTCTAAGCAAGACCCTGCCCCCCAGCCCTATTTTTTTTATTTTGAAACAGGGTCTCACTAAGTTGCAGAGGACCTAAGTAGCTGAGGCTGGCTGTGAACCTGTGATCCTCCTGTCTCAGCCTCCCAAGTATTGGGATTACAGCGCATGCTACCATGCCCAGCTAGACCTGGACTTTTTGGCCAGCTCCATCTTCCATTTGCTGAGTAACCCGGGTGAGCCATTTAACCTCTCTGATCCTGTTTCTGCATCTATGAAACAGGTGTGGACTCTGTGCCTTGCTGAGTTCTTGGAGACATGCAGGCCTGGCCCCAGGTTGTCCCCAGGCCTGGCCACCCCCCCCCCCAACAAGAAAAGAGTCTGGCATAGCCTCTTGCTCCTCCTTGCTTGCACCTGGCACTGGATGAGGACGAAGAGCTTCATGGGGGGCAGGGGTGTTTTCAAGGAAACTGAGGCCCAGAGGCTGAACAGCCAGCTCAGGTTGTGAGGCAAGGGCCGGCCAGCAGGAACAGGGGCCCCCAGGAGCAGGGCCAGCCCTGTGGTCACAGACCCTGGCCCCTGTGCACGTCAGCCCTTCCCCACCACCCCAGCCCCTCCTGGTTGACACAAAGGCTCCCACGGGGTGGCAGGAAGGGGCTCCTGGCTGCTGGGCTGGGACCCAGGCGGGGAAGTGAGTGGAGACAGGAAGGAAGCCCCGCAGCTGGAGTCCGGGCGCCATTGTCTCACCTGGGGGTGGGGGTGGTGTACCGTGGCTCTTGTCCACCCTGCCTAGCTGCGACCCCAGATGCCTCTTCCCCTGGAGGGCTGCGGAGCCCTCCCAGCTCTGGCCCCACCTCGCTGCTGACTTCCTGTTCCACCCCAGCCTCAGTTTCCCCATCTGTGAGACCGTGGAGGGGCAAAGCATTTGGGGATTAATGACACAGTAGTAGCCCGGCGTGGTGGCACACGCTTGTAATCCTAGTACTTAGGAGGCTGAGACAGGAGGATCCGGGTTCGCGGCCAGCCTCAGCTACTTAGTGAGGCCCCCCGCAACTTCGTGAGACCTGGTTTCAAAATAAAGTATAAAAAAATAGGGCCAGGAGGTAGCTCAGAGGTAGAACACCTCTGGGTTCAATCCCTAGTACCACACACACAAAAAAAGACACAGTAGTGACATTACGACAAGGGCCAGCCGTGGCTCCAAGCGCTTCGCCTGAATTAAGGCGTTTGAGCTGCTTCCCGGAGCCCAGGGGTCGTCCCACCTGCCCGGGCCTCACAAGAGGGCAGAGCCATGACTCAAACCAGCTGCCCTTCCCAAATCCAGGGCCTGCCTTCTCTGCTCTCCTGCCCCAGCTAAATGGAAGCCAGGGGTGTCCAATCTCTGAACTACACCCCCAGTCCTTTTTATTTTATTTTATTTTATTTTATTTTATTTTTTGTGGTACTGGGGATTGAACTCAGGGGCATTCTACCTCCAAGATACACCCTCAGCCCGATTTTATTTTTTTTATTTTTTTATTTTTTATTTATTTATTTTTTTGCGGTACCGGGGATTGAACCCAGAGGCATTCTACGTCCACGCTACACCCCCGGCCCTATTTTTTATACTTTATTTTGAAACCAGGTCTCATGAAGTTGCGGAGGGCCTCACTAAGTAGAGAGAGAGAGAGAGAGAGAGAGAGAGAGAGAGAGAGCTGAGGCTGGCCACGAACCCGGATCCTCCGGTCTCCGCCTCCCAAAGTACTGGGATTACAAGCATGTGCCACCATGCCCGGCCCTTTTATTTTTATTTATTTATTTATTTATTGTGGTACTGGGGATTGAACCCAGGGGCACTCTACCTCTGAGCTACACCCCCAGCCCTATATTTTTATTTTTTATTTTGAAACAGGGTCTCACCAAGTTGCGGAGGGCCTCACCAAGTAGCTGAGGCTGGCCGTGAACCCCGATCCTCCAGTCTCAGCCTCCCAAGTACTGGGATTGCAAGTGCACACCACCATGCCCAGCTTTATTTTTTATTTTGAAACAGGGTCTTGCTAAGTTGCTGAGGCTGTCCTCAAACCTGCAATCCTTCTGTCTCAGCCTCCCAAGTACTGGGATTACAGGTGTGTGCCATTGCACCTGGCTTAAATGCTTGCTTGCATGTTTTTTGTTTGTTTGTTTGTTTGTTTGTTGTTGGTACAGGGGATTGAACTTGGGGTCATTCAACCTCTGAGCTATACCCCCAGCCCTTTTATTTTTTATTTTGAAACAGGGTCTGGCTAAGTTGCCCAAGCTGGCCTCAAACCTGGGATTCTCCTGTCTCAGCCTCCTGAGTAGCTGGGGTTACAGGTGTGAGCCACCAGGCACTCAACAGTTGAAGTAGACAGATGATAGATAAGCAGGTAGGTAGGTAGGTAGGTAGGTAGGTAGATAGATAGATAGATAGATGATAGATAGATAGATGATAGATGATAGATGGATGATAGAAAATAGATATAGATTATAGTTTATAGACTGATTATAGATAGATATAGACAGATGATAGTATCGGTAGATACATAATAGATATGGATAGATGATAGATAGATAAAGATGAATAGATGACCACTGTTGGTAAGTCATATTAAAATTAACACAATTGGGCCAGGCGTGGGGGCTGGGAGGAAAGAGGGGCTTGTTGAGGCCACGCCTCATGGAGGGGCAGAGCTGGGTGTGACTGTGCTCAAATCCCCTGGGGGGGCCTCCAGATGTCCTCTCCTTCACCCCTCCCTGGGCTCCCACACACACACAGGAGACAGGGACAGGCGCACGGCTCATTTCCAGGTGGGATGAGAGGAAACAGGAAAAGCCTGGATGGGAAGGAGAGGGAGGAAGCTTGGGGCCTCCAGGGTGCCGGCTAGGACCGGGTGGGACTGGGCCAGCTGGGCCCCACTGACCTCCCATTCCGGCTGCAGCCCCCACCCAGGCCCACGCCCCCTCCCACCTGCCCCGGATGGATCCAAGAGGGACCAGCAGCTCTTGGGATCTCAGCCCTGCATCCTGCGGGGACCTTCTGGCCTGGCCAGGAGCCCTCTGGACATGGATGTCACCCGATACCCCTCCCCAGTGGCAGGGTCTGTCCTGTGGGCATCAGAGGTGGGGATGGAGAGAGACTGTGTCCATCCCAGCCCACCCAACCCTCAGTGTCGGAGGACAAGGACAGGGTTCAGGTGGTTCCTGGGGCATAGGTCTCAGGGTCCCCGGCCCCCCACCCTGTGGGTGAGTCTAGGGCTGCATAACCCATCCCTCTCCAACGTGTCCCCACCCCCAAGCAGCCAAGCACCTGCAGCCTGCTCACATTTTATTGAAAGGTGGAACTGGGGGACACATTGAACCACAGGCCCCCGGGGTGGGGCTCCTGGCACCTGGACAAGGGATGACCGGCTAAGGCTGCTCCTGGGGCCACAGGTGTAGCTCAGTGGCCCTCATCCCTGCAAGGATCCAAAACAAGACTCAGCCCCGGCCCCACACACACACACAGACTGGAGACAGGTCGTGGACAGTGGACTTGCTCCCCGTGGCCAGAGGAGTGGGACAGGACCACCAAGCCCGCCGCCCCTGCCCAGCCGAGAGGGCCCGGGTAAGGATGCTGAGGTGGGCAGAGCGGGCCAGGGCAGGACCTTACCCCCAGCTCAGGCTCCGCTTGGCCAGCTCCACCTGGGCCAGGCGGCGGTCGCTCAGCACCCGCACCCTGGTGATGGCGGCCAGCGGTCTCTGGCGGTGCGGGAACTGCAGGACCTTGTGCTCCTGGGCGTACACGTGGAAGTGCTCTGTGTCGGAGCTGACCTCCACCTGCACAGGTGGGAACGTGACCCTCAGCCCCAGCCACAGAGCCCAGGGTCCCGTCTGTCCGTCTATCTGGCGTCTGCCTAGTGTGTCCTGGCCGGCTCCAGGAAGCACAGCCAGGAGAGCCGAGGGTCCCTCAACACAAAGCCCTTTGCCCAGCCCCCCCCAACGTGGGAGCTGAGATGGGGGCCCATTGTTTCTCCCAAGAGGGGGTGGCTGGCAGCCAGGGCAGTGAGCTTCCCATTGCACAGGTGGGGAAACCGAGGAATGTGAGACGCCCCCAGACCCAGCAGCGAGACTGCGGCACTGGCTCATAGACTTGGAAACACCTGCAATGAGTCCTTCTCATTGTCCTCCTGTCCCCCGCCCCCTCAGCCCATGGGCTGTCTCTGGGCACTTATACCCCCACCCCTTTTCATTTTGAGACAGTGTCTTACTAAGTTGCCCAGGCTGGCCTCAAACTTGGGATGGTCCTGCTTCAGCCTCCCGAGTCTCTGGGACTGTAGGCGTGTACCACTGTGCCTGGCTTAGTACTCTAATCTTGCTGGGCACCTGACTTCACCTTTCTGGACTTTCATTTTGTTACCCCTCAGATGAGGCTTCTGTGGTGCCTGTCCCCCTACCAGTCTTCCCCTTTCTGGCCCCGGCTTTAATGCCTCCTCCTGGAGGGCTCTCGTGACCAGCCCTCCCGCCCTGTCCTGTCCACAGCCCAGTTGTGCCAGGGAAGTGGGGTAGGTTGTGTCCAAAGACAGCATGGGCCTCCCCTCCTTCCCGCGGGCCCCGCCCAGGCCCCGTCACCTCAAAGGGCTCCCCCAGGGCCAGTGGGAAGACGCTGGACACCTCCTCCTGGCCCCAGCGGCCACCCTGGAAGGTATTGCCCACTATGGTGGCACTGGAGAACCGGGGCTTGATGTGGAAGGCGATGTCCCCAGCCTCGGACAAGAAGTTGATCTCAAACCTGGAGACATTGTGGGGTCGTGAGGGCAGACGGCAGGCATGCACCCCCGCCCCCACCTGACGTCCAGGAGGGGAAGGCCTGGGCCTTACCTATCCTCTCCAGAGTCTGCCTGTCCCTGGACCATCAGGCTCCAGCCAGGGGCCAGGCCCCCTGCACAGAAGGCTTCAAACTAAAGGCAAAAGATGGGGGGCAGAGCCCCACGGGACGGGCTGCAGCTTCCTCTCTCCCCTCCAAGCATCTTGCTTGTCCAGGAGACCCCCACCAGTGGCCCCCACCCCCAGCACCTGGCCTTGGCCAGGACCCCGTCCCTCTGAACATTCCTTCCTGAGGACCCCCTCCGCCTGGGGTCTGGTCAACGGGAAGCCAGCACCCCAGCTCTGTGCAGAGGAACACAGGTAGCCTGGGGGGGTTCCCACCACCCGGTCCTGTTCCCTTCTCTCTTCTCCCCGGGGCCCCGGGGCTCACCCACCTGCAGAGTCATCGCCCAGCTGCTGTGGAGGACCCTGTGGGCCTGGGATATAGGGCAGGGCGGGTGGGCAGGGCGCAGGAGCCCCACCCCTGGGTGTGGACTAGTCACTGTGCCCACCTCTTTTCTCCCCTACTCTTGGGCTGCCCCTGCTGGTCCCTCATTAAAGCAGCAGAGGAGAGCTGGGGTGCAGCTTGAGGGGGTAGAGTGCCTGCCTAGCCTGCCCAAGATCCCGGGTCCCACCCTAGCACAGCAAAAAAAAAAAAAAAAAAAGTATTGAAACAGGGTCTCAATAAGTTGCTGAGGGCCTCGCTAAATCGCTGAGGCTGGCCTCGAACCTGCGATCCTCCTGTCTTAGCCTCCCAAGTACTGTGATTACAGGTGGGCCACCTACATGAGCAGGGTCACCTACCCTGCCCTCCCACCCCACGCCTCTGGGCCTGACTCTGGCTTCACTTCCCAGCATCCTTCCCAGATCTGGGAATGCGGCTTTTCCCTATCCTTGCAGGCAGGGTGTGGCCGAGGCTGCCTCCTCTTCCTCTGAGCCCCAAATCTGCCCTTCTGGATAAGAGGGTAGGGGTGGCATGCCCGCGCAGCATAGCCCTGGCCTTCTGGAGTCTGGTCTGGCCACCTGGGTGCCAGGTGCTCTCTGCAGTCCACCCCACCATCCTGTAAACCCCCCCCCCCCGCCCTGCTGCAGCCAGCTCAGCCGCCCCATGGGGCAGAGCGGGGGATTAGTCTGGGCGCTGGTCAGCGCATTCCAGGGCTCAGCAGACAGATAGGGAGGGCCTTTCCCACACCCCGACGCCCTCCTGGCCTAGCGCCCCGGCCCCTCTGGGGCTGAGCAAAGGGAGGGGGCTGGCTGGGGCCCGGGCAGCGTGGAGGGGAGAGATCCCGCTGTGGGGCTGTGGGGCTCCTGGCTGGACTCTCCAGGCTGGGGGCGGGAGCCTCAGGGCAGCTTCGTGTGGGTGAGTGTGTGGGGGGGGGGAGACTGCATTCTACAGGCCCTGTGTGTGTGAGCCCATAGGTGTGCGAGGTGAGAGCTAGTGTGGGTGGTTTCCCTGCCCACAGAGTCCCTGGAAGACAGTGACACTCTTGACCCCGGAAGGCAACCCCCCCAAAGTCCCTCTCCCCAAGTTTCTGGCCTTCCTTCTGTCCCTGTGTCCCCTCCCCCTCCCATCTTCACTCCAGGCCCTGGCGGGGCTGACCCTACCCTGTGTCCTGCTTGCCTCTCCCCAGGCGCTCCTGCCTGGCGTGTGCCTGCGCTGCTTTGGCTGGGGGGGGGGGGATACTAAGACCAGAAGGGTCTCAAAGATGCTGGAGGCTGTCTGCCTGCCCACTGGCACTGCCAGTTGGTGCAGACGTCCCTCCTCTCCCGCGGGCACCAGGCAGGGTTGGCTGTGGCCCTGCAGGGGGCAGCCCTGGGCAGCGGAGTCCCCATGGGATGAGCCCAGTGGGTCAGCCACATCCATGTCTCCATCTGGCTGGCTGCCCTGTCCCTGCCCTGCAGACTGCAGACCCCTGGCACCTGTGCCACTAGGGGAGCACAAAGACGATGCCCCCAGCAGCCCAGCAGGAGGGCAAAGCGCAGTCCTCCGGCCCACTCCTTGCCCTGGCTCTGGCCAGGGTGCCGGGGCTGGCCGTCCTGCCTTAGCTCCCTGGTGAGGGCCCAGAGCCTGGGCACTGAGGACACAGAGGCTGGACAGTTGGCAGTGTCCAAGGCCCAGAGCGGGGCAGAGCCTGGAGTCAGGGTCTGGAACAGGCTTCTGTATGGCCAGGCGCCTGGAGCTGGCGGCCTCGGGCCTTGGTCTTCCCAGCTGTGCACTGGGCTGGGCAGGCCTGCTCAGCAATGCTGACCTTGCTCCTGTGCCTGTCCCCCTCCCTGGGCGGGGAGGGTGGCGGGGCAGCCACAGCCCTGGATGCAGCAACTGGGTCATTGCCCACTGGGTGTCTCTCTCTCTCTCTCTCTCTCTCTCTCTCTCTTTTTTTTTTTTTTTTTGGTTCTGGAGATTGAGCCCAGGGGCATTCTACCTTTGAGCTACACCCACAGCCCCATTTTATTTTATTTTTCTGTGTGTATGGTACTGGGGATTGAACCCACGAGCATTCTGCCTCTGAGCTATACCCTCAGTCTTATTTTATTTTATTTATTTTTATTTTTTGTGGTACTGGGGATTGAAACCAGAGGTATTCTACCTCTGAGCTACATCCCCAGCCCTATTTTATTTTTTATTTTGAAACAGTCTCACTAAGTGGTGGAGGGTCTCACCAAGTTGCTGAGACTGGCCTTGAACGTGCCATCCTCCTGTCTCAGCCTCCCAAGTACTGGGATTACACGTGTGCACGCCCGGTTTATTTTTTATTTTGAAATGGAGTCTCGCTAAATTGCTGAAGATCTCACTAAGCTGCTGAGGCTGGCCTTAAACCTGCAATCCTCCTGTCTCAGCCTACCAAATACCAGGATTACAGGCGTGCACCACCGTGACCGGCTGGTCTTTCTCTCCTTGAGTTGGGCTCTGGTGCGGGAACTTGGGTCTCGGGAGCCAGCTGCTAGAACTCCAGGTGGGAATCAAATGGCCTATGGGTGGGACTTGGCACACAGACTTGCTGGACCGGAGGCCTGTGTGCTGCTGCCTGGGGTAAGGAGGCTGGAGATGCCTGCTTCCAACAGACCCATCTCCATCTGAGCCTCAACCTCCCCATCTCGGCCATGGGGGTTGTTCAAGGAAGTCCAGCGGCCATCGGCCAGTGGGGGGTGTGAGCCCAGCCTGCTTGTGCCCAGCTGAGAGTCTACAGCTCTCAGAGAGCTGTGTGCTGCAGCCTGGCCCGTGCTGGGTGAGGTGGGTGGTGGCCCTCATCTGGGCCTCCGACCCGGGGTTGCACATGGACCTGTGACCTTCCCCCATGTGACTGTGGCTTTGGTCATTATCTCATGGGGTGGGAGCAAGGAGCCATCAAAGCCCCCAACAATCCAGGGAGCCAATGGCCCGGGGCCAAAACAGGGCTGGGGACAGAGACACCATGGAGGCTTCATGCCACAGAGTGTGAGTCCGATCCTGGCCTCACGGGCCAGGCTGGAGCGATGGGCACTGTCCCTCCCTGCCTTGCTGCTCAGGGGTCTGGGAACTGGCTGCCAGGCACTGTGGCTTGGGGCCCAGGAGCAAACAGACCTATCCGGGTGCCACCCCAGCTCCTGTCCCCACCATACCTACCCGGATATGCATTTCGCCCGGAGCTGTTGACTCTCAGGGCTCCCGAGCCTGACGGCTGGGGACCCACACCGAAGCAGTGTGGGGCTGGGCTCTGCAACCTCTTCTCAACCCTGCAATTTCCAGCTCTAGCATGCGCTCAGCCGCCATGGAGGAATCCCGCCCGGCGCACAGTGGCAACTGTGGTGTTTTGAGCGCCAGGCGCCTGGCTGAGCTCTTCACGGGCATTTCCATGTCTGCTGTATCTAACACACATGAGGGTGGCCCTGAAATTCTTGTTTCAGAGGAGATACAAGGGCCCAGGGTAGTGAAGCCACTTGTCCAGGGTCACACAGCTAGGCAGTAACAAAGCCAGGATGTGAACCCAGCCGTCTGTCCCAGGGTCCCTGTAGTAAACTCTGTGCTAGACAGTCCCCTGGAAGCACACACTCACCAGGCCAGAATGGGGGTTATCAGGGTTGGCTTCTTGGAGGAAGAGGTGTTTGCAGAGGGTCTTTGTGTGTGTGTGTGTGGTACTGGGGATTGAATGCAGGGGCACTCTACCACTGTTACACCTCCAGCCCTATTTATTTATTTATTTGTTTATTTTTCTTTTGTAGTACTGGGGATTAAACCCAGGGGCATTCTACCTCCGAGCTACACCCCCAGCCCTGTTTTATTTTTACTTTTGAAACAGGGTCTCACTAAGTTGCGGAGGGCCTCACTTAGCTGAGGCTGACCTTGAACCTACAATCCTCCTGTCTCAGCCTCCCAAGTACTGGGATTACAAATGTGCTTTACCACCCCTGGCCCTTTTTATTTTTATTTTGAAACAGGGTCTCACTAAGTTGCTGAGGCTGGCCTCGAACCTGCCATCCTCATGTCTCAGCCTTCCAAGTACTGGAATTACAGGGTACACCACCATGCCTGGCCAATCTAGGTTAAAGACTGAGACCCAGAGGGGGTGGGCTGGCCAAATCTTAGCCTCCTAAATACTGGGATTACAGGCTTGCGAGACCCTGTTTCAAAATAAAAAATAAGTCAGACACTGTGGCGCAACTTAGGGAGACTCTGTTTCAAAATAAATAAAATAGGGCTGGGGTTGTAGCTCAGAGGTAGAATGCCTCTGGGTTCAATTCCTAGTACTACAAAAAAAAGAAAGAAAAGAAACAGGGTCTAAGTTACTACCTGCTGGCCTCGAACCTGCGGTCCTCCTGCCTCAGCCTCCCAAACTTCTGGGATTACAGGTGTGCACGCACCTGCCTACAGAGAACATTTCCAATCCAAGCCATGAACAAGGGCCCTTCTTCGAGCTGCCCAGGGCCATCAGAGATCTGAGGGAGAGGAGCAGATGTGCACCTGATGTGTGTAGTCCCTCCACTCCCTACTCCTCCTGCCAGCAGCTCCTGGCACACAGTGGGCCTTCAGACGACACAGTGGCCCTGGCACCCCTGATTCAGAGGAGATGAGACCCGAGTCAGGGAGGTGCAATACTAGGAGGAGCACAGAGCCCAGCTCATCCTGGCTGAGACCTACTACGTGCAGTGGCGTGTGCAGGCCTGCCTTCCTGCAAGGCAGGTGACCACCCTCATTGCAGACAGAGAAAGTGACCAGCGGCCTGGTCATATACTCCGCAAATATTGGTTGAGCACATTCTAGGTGACAAGCTGGGCTGCGAGCAAGTCAGACAGACAGATGCAGTCCATGCCTCACAGAGCTCCGGTGTCTGGGGGAAGAGAGCAGGTGCCAAATGGCAAAACCAGCATCACAAGGTTTAATTACTACTATGGAGGGGAAATATGGGGAGTGGCAGGTGTGCACACTGGGAAACTGGGCTCGATGGGGACAGTCGGGGAGACTTCCTAGAGGAGGTGGCTCTGAGCTGACCCCAGGATGGAGAGCAGGCTAGCCTCATAAGAGGGGTAGAATGTCCCCTTTTCCAGCAAAGGGGATAGCATGTGCAAAGGCCCTGGGGTGGGATGAGTGGTGGGGAAGTCACTGCTTCTTCCTGGCCTTCTCTGTTAGGCCCCCAGGCATTGCTCCTGGACAAGCCACCCAGCCAGTGCCCAGCCACGGTCCATGTCTGGCGTCGCTGCCCTTGAGTCTTCTGCTGCCCAGAGAATCTGCCCTCCTGGGAGCACTGGGCAGGTTGATAAGGTCTTACTGGAGTCAGGTGTGGTGGGCATGCATGTAATCCCAGTACTTGGGAGGCTGAGACAGGAGGATTGCAGGTTCATGGTCAGCCTCAGCAATTTAGCTTGGCCCCCCACAACTTAGTGAGACCCTATTTAAAAATAAAATAAAATAAACTGGGCATGGTGGTGCATGCCTGTAATCCCAGTACTTGGGAGGCTGAGACAGGAGGATTGCAGGACAGCCTCAGTAAGTAGTGAGACTCTCATCAACCTAGAGAGACCCTGTTTCGAAAATAAAAATAAAATAGGGCTGGGGGTGTAGATCAGAGGTAGAATTCCCCTGGGTTCAATCCAGAAGGAAGGAAGGCCAGGCGTGGTAGCATATGCCTGTAATCCTAATACTTAGGAGGCCGAGTCAGGAGGATTGCAGGTTTGAGGATAGCCTTAGCAACTTAGCAAAACCCTGTTTCAAAATAAACATAAAAAAGGGGCTGGGGGGTGAAGCTCGGAGGTAGAATTCCCCTGGGAAGAAAGAAAGAGAGAGAGAAAGAGAGAAAGAAACTAAATTATTGCACACTGGCCTCAAACCTGTGATCCTCCTTCCCAAGGACTGGGATTACAGGAGCGTGCCACCACGCCCAGCTAGTTTTTTATTTTGAGACAGGGTCTCACTAAGCTACCCCCCCCACCGCCCTCAAACCTGCAATCCTCCTGCCTCAACCTTCCACTTACTGGGATTACAGGCATGTGCCACGGCACCCAGCTAAAACCTCTACACCTTGACCAGACCCCAACGATGAATGAGCCCGAGATGCTGCCATTTTTAAGGAAGCCCAACTGCCCACAGGAGCCGAGCAGAGGGGCTGTGTGGGTGCCGGGCCTTTGGCCTGCACGGAGCCAGTTGGAGGCCTCAGTGACAGGCAGGGGCTGGGGCCAGCTGGACAGGGAGGGGCACGGTGGGCAGAGCAGCCTGCTGACATCTGGGCTGGAGAGGAACCGCGATGATTTCTCCAGATGGACTCCAGGCTCCAGGGATGCAGGCTGAGCCAGGGTTATAAACAGATACAGCAGCAGCCGGATTCAAGGAAGGAAGAGCTGGGAATCCAATCAGATGAGGAAGTAGCTGGGGGATCCTGACCTGGCTTGCAGACGGAGGCACTGGAGCCCCAGAGACCCAGAGAGGGCGAGAGGGGACACAGGACACCAGCCGTGGGTTCAAGTGACTGCTGTCCACAGCCTTCACTGCCCCGTCCTTGGTGTGCTGCTGTGACCTCTCCGGGTGAAATGGGGGTGAGGGGAGGGGAGACAGACTGTGGAGCTGTCAGCCCGGCATTCACAAATGTTCACCGAGCCCCGATTAGGTGCTGTGACACAGTGGTGAGCCCACACTGCAGAGAGAGATGATGACAAATAGCTCAGAGAAAATTAGAATGTGACAGATCGTGATAGGCGCTCATAGGAAAGTAAAACAGGGTCTGGGGGTGTAACTCAGCGATAAATCACTTGCCTAGCATGCAATAAGGCCCTGGGTTTGATCCCCAGTACAGTCAATAAATACATAAACAAATAAATAACATGAAATGTAAATCTTAAAAAGCTGAGTGGAGGCCGGGCGTGGTGGTGCGCGCTTGTAATCCCAGTATTTGGGAGGCTGAGATGGGAGGATCACAGGTTCACAGC
The DNA here is from genome assembly GCA_004027185.1 of Glis glis. Lineage (NCBI taxonomy): Eukaryota > Metazoa > Chordata > Mammalia > Rodentia > Gliridae > Glis > Glis glis. The sequence continues at coordinate 19,993 of PVJS01024761.1, forward strand.
CAGCCTCAGCAACTTAGTGAGGCCCTTCCTCTGCAACTTATTGAGACCTTGTTTCCAAATAAAAGATAAAATAGGTCTGGAGGTGTAGCTCAGAGGTAGAATGCCCCTGGGTTCCATCCCCAGTACCACAAAAAAAAAAAAAAAAGGGTCTCACTAAATTGCCGAGGCTGGTCTCAGACCTGCAATCCTCCTGTCTCAGCCTCCCAGGTACTGGATTATAGACGTGTGCCACCACACCCTGTGGGGCACAGGCCTTGAGCCTGGGTCACTGAGGAGTCCCCAGTGCCCCCCGCCCCCAAGGCCTGGCCCTGCTCCTTCCCCAGAGTCCTGCCTCCACCTCGGATACTGGGAAGTCTGTGCCAGTCTGTGCCGTGTCCCCACACCACGCTAGGGCCACAGGCCGCCCGCCAGCCCGCTCTGGCTGACGCCCTGCCTTTGACTGCTCATTCCCGCCAAGGCGGTTGGGATAGACCCATGGGAGCGTCAGTTCCCAAAATAACTTCACACCGGTTCCAGGACATCTGTGGAGGGCGGAGGAGCTGGGAGCCCCAGGAACCCCGAGGAGGGTGGGGCTGGAAATGGGGACACCAGAGCAGGGAGGAGCAGGGACAGAGGAGAGGGACACAGGAGAAGGCGATGACTAGGAGAAACAAGAGATGGATAGAGAGAGGCAGAGAGGCCTGGGGAAGATACCAGAGTCAGGAAAAGGGACGGGGAGAGAAGGGAGGGGAGGGAGGGGACAGGAGAGGAGAGGGAAAAGAGAGACCCCCAGGGACAGCACATCCCAGGGTGGGCAGCTCCTGCCTCCAGAGGGGAAACTGAGGCCCAGAGAGGCTGGAGGACTTGTCTGAGGAGCTCCAGCCGATGGTGGCAGGGAGCTGTGGCCTGGCTGGCAGCTTTCCCCCACGCCCTTCACACTCGGCCACCACTTACCCGCTGGCCGCAGGCTCTGACAGTGCTCTGCCCTGTCTTGGGTCCCCAAGGGGTTGAGAAATGTCCTCTGAGCATGGTGGCCAGCGTTGGGTGGAGCTTGTGGAATTTCCCCAATTGGGGTGAGCAGAGGGCAGGGGGAGCCATGGTTGGCTGGTCACTACGGAGTAGGGGGAGGGTGGGGAAAGAGGCATGGAAGGGGCGCCCAAGGAACTGACTCTCTTGCTAGCAGGACCCAGCCCAGAGGAACCTGGGAATCTGGGAAGCAGGGACTGAGGGGTGGTCTTTTGGGATACAGATTTCCCTATAAGACCCCCTCTCCAGGTCCACCTGATCCAGTTTTTCATTTAGTCATTCAACAAACATTTATTAAACTCTCACTGTGCACTGGGAACTGGGGGGCCACCATGCATCTAGGTTATTGTTTGCTTGTTCGTTTGGCATAGGGATTGAATCAGGGGCATTCATTATACCGCCAGCCCTTTTTATTTTTTATTTTGAAATAGGGTCTCATTAAGTTGCTGAGGCTGGCCTTGAACCTGTGATCCTCCTATCTCAGCCTCCCAAGTACTAGGATTACAGAGTGCACCACCATGCCTGGCCAATCTAGGTTAAAGACCGAAATCCAGAGCAGGTGGGCTGGCCTGGAGTCACAGTGCTGTGGTTGTGGCCCCTCTGGGCAGGTCAGGGGGCTGTGGGCACACTGAGAAGTCTACATGCTGATGGGGTGCGGGTCGTGGGCCACGGGCTGGGCAGTGTCAGGGCTGGGTCTGCAGGGCTTCGTGCACCCCCTGCCCACACCTCCCAGAGAAGAGGGGCACCTGCTTCTGAGTGGACAGCGTCCATGAAGTGATCTCAGCCACTGTTCCCATTCATGAGGGCTCTGCGGGTTCTGGGAGAGTGGAAATGTTGCAATGTGTTTCTCAGGGTAGGAAGAAGAGCACTGAGCTGGGCGCAGTGGCGCGTACCTGTAATCCCAATGACTCGGGAGGCTGAAGCAGGAGGATCACAAGTTTGAGGCCAGCCTGAGCAACTCAGCAAGAACCTCTCTCAAAATAAAAAGTGTTGGGAATGTAGCTCAGTGGTAGAACACCCCTGGATTTCATTCCCTAGTACCATAAAAAAGAAGAAGAAGAAGAAGAGGAGAAGGAGGAGGAGCACTGAGAAGCTGCGCATGCCTATAATGGGTAGTTGGTAGAGGACCTTCTGTGGGTCAGAGGAGATGAGTGAGGGCCAAGTTCAAGAAGAAAAAATAAGCATGGGGCATCCAAGGAGTCGCTGACCAGGGAAGGGGTGGAGGTTGCACATGGAGTGCCCACAGCACTGGAGGACACCTGTCCCCTTGGGCAAGAGGACAATGAGGGCAGCTGGACCCTGACCTCAGGACAGGACCCAGGGACCCGTCTGGGGGACGGGGAGGCCCAGCAGGGAGGCAGAGGATTGGGGGAGCCAGGAGTGCTACTCTGGTGGGGCCTCCCTGGGAAGTGGTGGAAGAGGTCCAGGCACATGGGGCGTGGTGGAGCACGCCCATAATCTCAGTACTTGGGAGGCTGAGACCGGAGGATTGCAGGTTCAAGGCCAGCCTCAGCAACTTAGCAAACTTAGTGAGACCCTGTTCCAAAATAAAAAATAAAAAGAAGCCGGGCGTGGTGGCACACGCTTGTAATCCCAGTACTTGGGAGGCTGAGACCAGAAGATCCGGGTTTGTGGCCAGCTTCAGCTACTTAGTGAGGCCCTCTGCAACTTAGTGAGACCCTGTTTCAAAATAAAGAATAAAAAATAGGGCTGGGGGTGTAGCTCGGAGCTAGAATGCCCCTGGGTTCAATCCCCAGTACTGCAAAAAAAAAAAAAAAAAAAAAGGGCTGAGGGTATAGCTTGGAGGTAGAATGTCCCTGGGTTCAATTCCCAGCACCAAAAGAAATAAGTCTGGGCAGAAGTCCTGAGAGAGACCAGGCTTGAGGGTGGCGGGAGTAGACAGCAAGGAGAGGAGACCCTGGCTTCCCCTCGCCTCCTCCCTCTTCCGGTTCCCTGTTCCCTTTGGCCTCCTCTCTCCCCACTGCTCCCGCAGGACCCGTGCTCTGAGGGGTCACAACAGCCCTCTAGGAAAGGGGCTCAGGGCCGGAGTCCAGCGAGCCTGCTCACCCCGGCCACCAGGGTCCCCCTAGCCTTCACCCCACCGTCCCTGCTCCGACTGCTGCTCCGACTTCCCTGGGCTGGGACAGGACACGAGATTCTTTCAAAAACATTTCCTTTGCAAAATAATCCTTCGAAATAATGTTTTTGAAAATGGACTCTGATCTGAACAGGAAGACGTTAATTACGGTCCCTCCCCAGAGGGGCGCAGGGCAGGAAGTGTGGTGGCCAGAAACAGGAGTAAGGGCCAGGTCTGCTGCTCGAGGCCCTGCCCCACACCCGGCCCAGAGCAGGACACGGAGACCCACGCGGAGCCTGTGAGCGTGGGGCGAGGCGTGCGCATGCGTGTGTCTGCGCCTGCATGCAGGTGGCGCTGCGTCGGGGAAGCCCTGGGGTCTGTGGGGGTTCCTCTGCTGGAAGTGGGTCTCCAGCCCACCGGTTCCAGGTGCTGGCCTGACTAGACCACAGGAGGAAGGAGATGGGGGCTGACCACCCCTTTCGTATTTCTCCGAGGCTGTCCAGGTTCTCCTGACCTGGATGAGGTCTCACCATAGACTGTTTTTTGGAGGGTTTCCTTTCTGTGTCTGTCTCAGTGAACTCTGAGGCTCATGTTCTGGGCCGTGCATTCTGGCTGGTATTAGAAATTGGGGTTATCTTGGAAGTTTGAGGTGTCCAAGCCCTGCTTGCTTAGCCATCCAGACAGGGGACCTGCCACCCAGCCTATGTCGTTAGGGTTCATCTGAATGTACCTGCAAGGAATGAGCCTAAGGGCCATCCATCTGTCCATCTTTCCATTCATCCATTCATCCATCCCTCTACCTCTACATCCATCCATCAGTCTATCTGCTCATCTATTCATCAATCTGTCCGTCTGTCCATCCATCCATCATCCATCCATCCACTCACCTGTCCATCCATCCATTCATCCATTTATCCATCCATCTATCCTTCCTTCCTTCCATCTATCCACCCACCTATCTATCCACCAATGTATCTATCCTTCCGTCTATCCACCCAGCTGTCCATCTGTCCATTCTTCCATCCATCCATCCATCCACCCACCCACCCACCCATTCATCCATCTGTTCACCCATCCATCTATCCACCCACCTGTCCGTTCATCCATCCATTCATCCATCTGTCCCTCTATACATTCACTTATCCATCCATTCATCTGCCCATCCATCCATTTGTCCATCCATCCATCCATCCATCCATCCACTTGTCCATCCATCTATCCATCCACCTACTTTTCCATGCATGCACTTATCCACCTATTCATCTGTCTGTCATCCATCCACTTGTCTGTCCATCTATCCATCTGTACACCCACCTGTCCATCCATCCATCTGTCCATCCATTTATTCACCTACCTAAACAGATCCATCCACCCACCTGTCTGTCCACTCATCCATCCATCTGTCCATCCATCCATTTGTCTGTCCATCCATCTATCCATCCATCTCTCTGTCCTTTCAACCATCTATTTATCCCTCTGTTCATCTGTGTGTCCACTCACATGGTCTATCTGTCCATCTGTCTGTTTGTACGGGACAGGATGCTAAGGAAGGAGGATGAGAGAATCATGGAGGATGTGGTGGGGAGACAGGGAGGGTGGAGCCCCAACCCCTCCCAGACCTTCCTCTTTCCCTCAGCTCCTTCCTGGAACCATCAATTCTTGCCACATCCCTGCCCCCCCCCCGTACAAATAGCTTCCTCTGTAGCCCCCATCCTGCCGAGAAGGGGCTCTTGGGGACTGAGGTCATCCTGGCTGTTCCCTGTCTCTGGCACAGGCTCCAGGGGCCTGCAGGTCTCACCCACTCAGTCCCGCCATCTTCAGCAGGACAGTGCCCACTTGTTTCAGGACAGCACTGGGGCAGCACAGCGAAGGCCACAGGGAGCTGCAGCGGGGACGCCTCACCTGGAGCATGCGTGAGGCGTGAGTGAGGGGCCTTGTGGACCCCATATGTGCCCTGCCAACCTGTGGGCTCAGCACAGGCGCGAGCCCTGGGTTCACAGGGAGGCTGTGGGAAAGGCTCTGGGTGGACCCCTTGCAGGCCACGGGGTGTCTTGTGGGGGAGTGTTTGTCACCCTGGGGCTCCGAAGAGGGCCCTGGACTGAGCCCAGGATGATTCGATGGGAAAAAATGTCCCCAGGAGGAGTACTGCATCTGGACGCTCAGCTACCCAAGTTGATGGGCCTTGACCTGGTTATCTAACTGCTGGGCTGAGCAGGGGCTCCAGGCGCTCCGGCCCCTCGGCACCCCACCCAGAGGGAGGATCTTGTCACACAGTCCTCTCTGTCGCCCACTCTGTCCCTCCCTGTCTCTGTCTCTCGTGGTCTCTGTTCCTCAGTGTCTCTGTCCCTCATTTTCTCTGTCCCTGACAGTCTTTGTCCCTCACTTTCTCTGCCCCTTGCCGTCTCTTGCCTTCTCTCTCTATCTCAGCAAGCCCTCTCTCCATGTCTGTCCCTCCCACTCCCTGTTGACCACCGTCCCACTTCCTTCCTGGGCGCCCCTCAAAGCCACCCCACCCTGTGCTGTGACAGTGGGACCCTGCCCTAGCCCAGACTCAGGACCCACACATCCCCTCCTCCCCAGGACAGCCTCCTCATGGCTCCTCAAAGCGACTGGCTCATGCAGCCAGCGCCTGTGCTCCTGTCTACCTGCCTGGGGTGCTGGGATGTGGCCACACTGAAGTCCCAGAACAGGACACAGGTGTGGCCAGGGCCTATGGCACTCCACGTCGTCTGGAGTCTGTGGCTGGCACTCAGGAAGGAGTGCTGGGTGGATGAGTGGAGGGATGAAGAGGAGGTGAGCAAATCAGGCATGGTGGTACACACCTGTAATCCCAGTACTTGGAAGTTTGAGACAGGAGGATCACAGGTTCGAGGCCAGCCTCAGCACCTTAGCAAGACCCTCAGCAACTTAGCAAAACCTTGTTTGAAAATAAAAAATAAGCCGGGCGTGGTGACACACGCTTGTAATCCCAGTACTTTGGGAGACGGAAACCGGAGGATCCGGGTTCGCGCCCAGCCTCAGCTTGCGCACGCACGCGCAGGTGCGCACGCACGCTCTCTCTCTCTCTCTCCCTCTCTCTCTCTCTCTCTCTGTCTCCCTCTCTCTCTCTCTCTCTCTCTCTACTTAGTGAGGCCCTCCGCAACTTCGTGAGACCCGGTCTCAAAATAAAGTATAAAAAATAGGGCCAGGGGCGTAGTGCAGAGGTAGAACGCCCCTGCGTTCAATCCCCAGTACCGCAAAAATAAATAAATAAATAAATAAATAAATAAATAAATAAATACGGCTGGGGATGTAGCTAGGAGGTAGAATGCCTCTGGGTTCAATCTCCAGTACCCCCCCCAAAATGAGGTAAGCAGGTGATGGGATGGAGCAGTGGATAAGACAGATGAGATGGACAGAAGTCGCCCCGTGCCCAAAGCCTGCTGTCCCCAGGGGCCTACGCTGTGTCTCCCCCAATCCGCACACGACCTCTGGATGCACAGGCCCCTGAGGCTGAGCAGGCTTCTGGCACATACCCGAGGAGGTAGCAGGACTGGGTGTGCCAGCCTTTCGGGCCAGTGCTGTAGGAAGAGATGGGGGCAGGAAGGGAGGCAGCAGGCCGGCACCCCAGAGGTGAACCAGGAGGGAGGGAGGCAGACAACAGCGTGAGCCTGGCTCACCCTAGCCCACCTGCCTAGACCCCATCCCCCTAGCACCCTCCCCAGGCCCACCCAGCCCTGCACCCCAGGCCCAGCCAGGTCTGCACAGGCCCAGGTGCTTGGCTGTCCTGCTCCAGGGACCCGGTGCAGGAAGACGGCAGGCTATGGGATAGACACAGATTGTGACCTGGGCTGACTCTGAGCCCTCCTGTCTATGTGACCTAGGCCACAGTGTCCTCATCTGCTGAATGGGCAGCAGCTGCCCTCCTTTTGAGACCAGCCGGATTTCGCACCTCTCCCCGCCACTGGGCCTCTGTGCACACCAATCCATGGACCACTGGCTCAGGCAGGCCTGACGTCCCATCCCCCGCCCTGGCCCCCTCACTCCTAGATTTAATTTGTGTGTGTGTGTGTGTGTGTGTGTGTGTGTGTGTGTGCGGTACTGGGGATTGAACCCAGGAGCATTATACCTCCAGTCCCTTTTTTTTTTTTTAATTTTGAGATAGGCTCTTACTAAGTTGCCAAGACTGACCTTGAACCTGTGATCCTCCTGTCTCAGCCTCCCAAGTACTCTTGACTTTAATTCAGATCCTTACTGATGCCCACCATGGGGGGGCACTGTCTCCTGAGACCCTGGTAACAGGGCCAGGAACTCGGGGGAGGCCTGGGGGTAATTTAACATGTCTGAGGTCCCCGGGGTCCCCACCCGGCACCTGTGCAGCTGCACCCCCTCCCTACAAGGCTGGTGGGGTCACAGGGCTTCTAACTGGGTGTGGCTGGGCCACCCCTGAGCAATTGGGGTGTTGTCCACCTGCTGGGGCTGTGATCTAGAAAAGGAGAGGGGCTAGCCTGGCATGGTGCACGCCTGTAATCCCAGTAGTGCAACTCTGTTTCACAATAAAAATAAAATAGGGCTGGGGGTGTAGCTCAGAGGTAGGGCACCCTTGGGTTCAAGCCCCAGTACCACACACACACACACACAAAAGAAAAAAAAAAAAGAAAAAGAAAAAGAAAAGGAGAGGGGCTGGTGGGTGGGGACAAGAGTCCCTGGCTGCCCCCAGGCACAGCCCTCCCATAGTAAATGTTGGATGCCCACTATAAGCAGTAGTGGCTGCTGGGCCATGCACACTGGGGGTGAACACTGGGTGGTGGTCACCTCTTATCCAGCACTTCCCAGCAGGCCCCAGCCTGGTGCAGCTGGACCTCAGTCTTGCTGTCCTGGCAGTGGGCTGAGCTCCCCAACCAAAGGGCAGCCCCACACTGCTGTCTGACAGCTGGTTTATGTGCTGATGCCCCCACCCCAATCCTCATTCCCTTTGGGGCAGGAGGGGAAGTTGAGGCCCATAAGGTAGTGCCAGCCATTGGGGGCGGGGGTCAAGGACGTGAGGACTGGGGTGCAGCCCAGGCAGGGCCTCCTGTCCACGCTGGCGCTGGCGGGTGAGGGCTGAGTCTTGTCTGTCTGGCCATTGTTCCTAGGGCCACCAGGGCCACCGACCGCTCCGCCCCCACCGCCCCCACCGCCCCCACCGCCCCCACCGCAGGGAGGAGGCCGCGGGGAGGAGGCCGCGCGGGGAGGAGGAGGCCGCGGGGAGGAGGGTGCGCGAGGAAGAGGCCGCGGGGAGGAGGCCGTGGGGAGGAGGCCGCGGGGAGGAGGCCACACGCGGAGGAGGAGGAGGCCGCGGGGAGGAGGGTG
>PVJS01024762.1:0-28407 GCA_004027185.1 Glis glis
AAAAAAAAAAAAAAAAAAAAAAAAAAAAGAAATTAACTAGATAGTTAGAAAAAAGTAGGCACAACCAAAAAGTTACTAGGCTACTTTGGGAGGTGGAGACCGGAGGATCCGGGTTCACGGCCAGCCTCAGCTCTCTCTCTCTCTCTCTCTCTCTGTCTTTCTCTCCTTAGTGAGGCCCTCCACAACTTCGTGAGACCCGGTTTCAAAATAAAGTATAAAAAATAGGGCCAGGGGCGTAGCGCGGAGGTAGAGCGCCCGGTACTGCAAAAAAACAAAACCAACAAACAAAAAGTTACTAGGCAAATTTACTTTCTTTCAAATACATTCTTATTTCTCCAGAAAGTCAAACTTTAAACTACAGACTAAGCATCTCTAAACCAAAAATCTCAAATCTCAATCCAAATTGGAGCATTTCAGATTTTAGATTTTCATATTGTAGGGATGTTCAACCAATAAAGTCTATGCAGATATTGGTCCCAAGCATCTCGGGTAAAGGATACCTGATCTGCGCAACTACTCTCAACCAGTTTCTCTCTCTCTCTCTCTCTCTCTCTCTCTCTCTCTCTCTCTCTTCTTTCTTTCCTCCTTTCTTTTCTCTCTCTCTCTCTCTTTTTTTTTTTTAGATAGAACAGGACAGATCTTCCAGAAAGATCACCTCCAGTCATGACAGAAACTGCAGAGAAAGGTTTGCAGTTAAATGAGAAAGATTCTGGAAACTCCATCAAGGTTTGAGTCTGGATAAGAAAAGCATAACTCTTTACTGGTTTAACCTCAGAATTTGGGGTAAAGACAAAGCCACAGCATTCTCATATTCAATATACAAAAATGGGAGGTTCAATAACTGTCTATTGGACTAAACAGTTTTGTTGTATATTTATAACACATGTATATATTTCAATCACTGCTGTTATTTTAAATTTGAAATAGGATACCTCATTTATATGGAAGACTAATTAGTGCCTGACTACCACTTCCATTTTTTTCTATAAAATGGAAATGACAGTATGAACACCAGGGGGCACTGTTCTTATAATCTGTGTGGCACCCAAGACTATTGTGAGCCTGAGACAGCATAATGACCCTCAATTATTTGGCATATGGCAACAACTTGATAATAGTTGATATTTTTCAGACATATCACTTAAAAATTAAATGTTAAGATTAATAAACAGTCATGGCAAAGACAACTATATATTGCTTCATGAACTTATTAGCATATTATTTTTTGTGATAATATGAAAAAGTTTTATAAATGAATATCAAGATATAAAATTCATATTGCTAGCCACCAAAGATAAAAGATATATAGGTAAATCTAATAAACTAAAGAATTAAAGCATTCAAAAGAAGTTCACCAAAATGTTGACTGAATAACATCTCAGAACCAGTCTTATCTTAGTCATTTTAATATGAAATTTAAACTGTACAGTTATAAATTATATCTGGTTGCAAATTTATATTTACAGCAAAGAATGGTGCATTAGGAAAATTTTATGTACCAATGAAAAGAAAAGCAAATACAAGAATATGTGAGTTACTATTAAAAGTAATTATTCACTATCACCATTGACCTTACTTAGCAAAAGTAAAATGAGATTTATAAATAACTTTTCAACAAAAAGTTGGTATATGTTTGGTTGGTGAGACTTTAAGGGCATTTAGCAGAAATTTTTCAGAATTATTTTTGTACAAGCCGACATTAAGTTTTACTCTCCCCATCTTGTATGATTCATTAAGTACCGCAAGTCATTTTGTAATTTTATTGTTTCCTGTCCTGACTCTCTAGATGGCCTACTTTGTCATCCATTTGATATCTAGCATTTAATTTATTGTTTTCCCATCTGTCCACTCTATTGATATGATTGCTCTTTCTTAAAGCTCTATTTGACTTCTGATCCCAACATATGGTTTCTGTAGTTACCCCTCAGGTTCAGGCAAACACATCTGCATAGTCTCCCTTGATGGAAAACAGCACCGATGAGGGTAGCAACTGCCTCTGGGATAATCACATCACATCATATGTGCAAATTCTCTGACTACAACCCCTAACACATGGCATAGAAGAGAGACAGAACTGCCACTAAGCCATGGTGTTTCTGTGCTCTCATCATAGCTACATGATCACAGCGCTTACAACCAGTGACCAGTATTTTCCATTAATGCACTTTTGTTTCATCTCCCAATGACCCAAATCAACAGCCATTACTACAGTATTTTACCAGGTAAGGGAACAGGGGCTGAGTGAGACTGAGGAATTTCTGTTAAGGCTCCACAGCAGCTGGGGATCTGGACTTGAGCTTGGACACTAGGATCCAGAGCAACAGACCTAGGACGTCACTCACACCCAAAGACCAAGCCACACTCTTGGACACTGTTGCTGATTTCATTCAGACACACAGAAAAACGTCAGTGATGTCCATCCCAGTTCATGCTATAGGGCTGTGTTCTGTCTCCCTGTGTAGTATCTCTAACTTTTGAGCACTGTCAGAGTGCCGCATTTTAAACACATCAATGTTGGCAGAGAAAGAGGCATGTATACCCCTTCTTCTGCTAACTCACTTTTTAAAAAGTGCTTCTTGATGTTCTAAAAAGAGATACATGTAATTTTATTTGATTAAAGCACATGGCCTGTATCATGAAAGGCAGTTCATACCTTCCTTGTTGGGTACTCAAGTAATGAATTCTTATTCACATATTCATTTTACAACTCCTACACTTTTACTTTTAAAATATATCATTTGTTAAATCCAGAGCCCCTTAGCAATATTTATTTTATCAAAACTCAACTACATCTTCATTCTTTCGGTTCTCCCAGAGATAAAATCAGGGTGCTCGCTGAGACACCATCACATTACCTGCAAGGGGGAATGCGTTGGCCTGTATTCATGTCACACTTGGGGACCAAAATGGTGCAAGCAAAGAACATGAGGTATTTGTAACAGTTGGTTTGAACAAGTGCTGGAAAAAGAGAGGACTCCCAGCTGACGGATGCTTCCTTTTGAGTCCTGTGGCCAAGGTAATTTGGATAATTTGTATGGTTGTAGGGCAAATTCATGCAGAGTTCCAGGGTAATGGGTTCACACTGACCTAACAAAAAAACACACATAAAAATATGAATTTTTAAAATTTTCATTTGTAAAAACAACTTCTTTAAACTTTACACACTTAAAGTCTCTTTTCCCCTCTTACTTTATGGTAGTGAAGACTAGAATGCAAGTAGTATATAACGTTTTGCTGTGGATATCAGAAAATAAACAAGTTTGTTAATGAAGTGCCGTGTGAACTAAGATTCATTTCTGTATATGCAGCTGCTGGCACAGTGCCCAACATGCACACATTAGAAAATCTCTTTTTTTCCGTTGACTCAACTTATTTGAATATTACTATCGTTCCTTCTATTCACTTTAATTTACCTTCTGATTTATTCATTACTGCTAAAATACAATAGCCCCAGTATCTTCACAGCCACCAAAACTCAATGAGTTCCATTAAATAGGCAATTAGACAACTTCTGTCTATATGCTTTATTGTTGATCAATGTACTTAAATATAAGGCTACAGCTTTTCAGGGCAAGAGGAGGTTGAGAGCTGCTAGATACTTCTTGCCAATGAGGATAAAATCCAAACACTAGCTTGGAATCCAAGGCTATTTCACTCTTCGATCATAGCCTACCCTTCCAGCCAATGACCTGTGCTGCAATGATTCTGTCCCCCGTGACATTGGTATTTTAAGAATCATATGCCTTGTGCATCCTGTTTGCTCCTCTCTTCTCTTGATATACTTGTGATCAGCCCCACAGATGTGGCCACGCTTCCAACTGCCGTGTGTGTGTGTGTGTGTTACTGTAGATTGGACCAGGGACTTTCTACCACTGAGCTAAACCCCCAGAAAATTTGTATCCTCCTGTCACAGCCTCCCAAGTACTGGGATTACAGGCATGTGCCACTATATCTGACTGCTGTAAGCATATAGCACCTACTTTCTAGAATGATCCTTTTCTATCCACCCCACTAAGATAACTCCTCCTTCCTCAAACTTCCTTTGAGAGGACTCAAAATAATACCTCTTCCAGGAAGCCTTCCTGGCCAACTGCTCTTCCCACTCTTACTCCCAGAACGAGTCTCTTCTGAGTGCCATACCATCTCAGGCCTGTTCCTGTCACACCCTCATTGCACTCTGCTTTATTATTTATTGAATTGCTTTCCTTCCCTCCAACAATTCTGAGATTTTTGAGAAATGAGACTTTATCTCAGAGTCTTCGCCTGGCACAGTACCACAATGGAAGAAGGAAGAGAAGGAAAAGGTGTCAGGAAAATGCAAATGTAAAAATAATGGAAAATAATGTTCCTTCCATTGGGGAATGCCATTAACATGATAGGAAACAGAACACATGTGCTAGTAGCTGTAGAATAATATCAACAGTCTAGAATAGAATTCATCATGGACCGAATGTTTGTGCCTCCCTCATCCCCAAAGTCCTATGTTGAAACCCTGACCCCCAATGAGGTAGCATTTGGAGATGGGGCCTTTGGGAGGTAATTAGGTTTAGAGGAGGTCTAACTGGGGTTGAAACACCAATTATGCAATTAGTGTCCTCATAAGAAGAAGAGGCTATAACTATTCTTCTCTCCACCATGTGAGGATACAACAAGTAGGCAGCCATCTGCAAACCAAGAAGCGGGCCCTCACCAGAGACCAAATCTGCAAGCACTTGATTGTGGGTTTCCAGCCTCCAGAACTGTGACACAAATGTTTGTTATTTAAATCGCCCAGCCTGTGGTATTTTGTTATGGAAGCTCAAAACTTTCTAAGACTGTAATGGTGAACAAAATACTAGGAGTCCAAAGTGACAATGTGGTGCAAGAGTAACTCAAGAAGCTTTCAACGATAAATGGGTTTGGGCAGCTTTGGAGGAATGCAGCAGAGACGCTTCCCATTCCGTGGGTGTTCACAGTAAATGTGCCACATTCCCTGAAGTGAGAGGGGTAATCAAGAGAGTGTCTTGATAAAATTAGCCCAGACTGAAGACTTCATGTCTTATTAAGAGTAATTATTCAAATTAAATTTAATTATTTGACTAAAAACTGGTATGCATGCAAACAGATCAGCAATAAGGACTGGGGTGAAATATTAAAACGGCTCCAGGATGACTTCTTAATTTAAAGAATGAAGGGCTTCACAGATATGCTGATAAGAAGCTTCATATTGGCCAGATTGAAAATGTTCTGGACAAAGTATAATAGAACTCTCTGTTTCCTGGGGAAGACGCAGCACTGTGAAGTGAGCATCCTCTTGAGGATGAATACAGGGAGGAGAGAATAGGAGCAGGGGTATGAGTTTTACTCTGTTCCTTATTTCCTTTGACTTGTGAAGGAGGGGTGTTATGGACTGAATGTCTGTGGTTGCCAAAGTTCATATGTTGAAATCCTAACTCCCAATATGATGGCATTAGAGGTGGCACCTTCAGGAGGTAATTAGGTCATGAGGTCAGGGCCTTCATGAATGGACCAGTGCCCTTATAAATGGACCCCAGAGAACTCTCTCACCCTCTTTCTACAATATGAAGACACAACGAGAAGTCAGCCACCTGCAACCCAGAGGAGGGCCCTCACCAGGACCTGCCAGAGCTGGCACTGACCTCAGACTCCCAGCGTCAGAACGGTGAGAAGTCAGTGCTTGATGCGGACAAGCCTCCCACTCTACAGCAATGTGTTGTATCATCATCCCAAACCAAGACAAGAAGGAAGGTCTAAGTGTTTTGTTTTCAGATTTTAAAAGCACATATTCTTTCGTAATCATAAAAACAATACAAAATGCCCAAGGAAACAGATCATCATCTCCCCCCTCCCCTTTCTCTCGCCGACCCTCAAAGCCAATAGATGAGTTTGAATCCTTCTATGCCTTTCCTCACTCACGTTTGTACACAAGACCATTTATAGACTTAGGCAAGGATTTGTGTTCACCTTTGCCAACGGAGAAACACAGTATTCCTATTATTCTTTTACTTGCTTTTGTTGTTTCATTGCTTATCATGACCACTGTATGAGTCAGTAGATGCAGCTCTGTTTACCTTTTTCTTTAATTTACTTATAACTTAACAAAAACAGAGTGATTCACACAGATTTTTGATGCAGTTTTTTTCCCCTTGTTCATGTCTTTCCCTCCCTCTACCACCCCAACCAGGTTTAATGTTTTATTGGTGTATTTCATTTAAATGATTAATTGAACATATCACAGGCATGATTTTTCTCTTTTGATATATGGAGAATATATCCCTTTTTATTTGTAATAAGATAAAACTTTTAAGTGTTTCAGAGCCAATGGTGATGAAAGGATTAAGTGACGATCATATATTATTCTAGAGATCTTTATTGAGTGTGGTAAGGTTGATTGGATCTTGTATTTTATACTTCATAATCCATTCTTTACAGATTGCTGAGTAAGCTAAACTCTCTAGATACCTATCAACCTCCAGTTCTGGGATTTATAATATCCATAAACTTTTTCATTTAAAGCATTCAGGAGCCTGATTCACAGTTACCACTAGAGGGCGATCGGGTCACAAATGCAAGGATGTTGAAAGACCACAGAACTGTGTTTCCAATGCAAATCTGATGCCCTGCCTAGCACCGTGTCCTGAACATAGATGAGGCTTAATAAATTATCTATTAAAATATTTTTAAAACCTGATGACGTCTCAATGGAGGCTTACTGGTATTTCACCTTTCAAAGTTCAAAACAGGATTTGTTAAATTTAACCAAAAGATGTAATGCTCTGAAGTCGCTGGAAATCATGTATTAAATGATAGTAATCTACATGAAAATATATCACCTTTCAACATACAGTTGCATATATAATATTCAAAGATTCATCGTTGCCTCAAACTCTAAATCTCTGTTTAGCCGGGCGTGGTGGTGCACGCTTGTGATCCCAGTACTTAGGAGGCTGAGACCGGAGGATCCGGGTTTGCAGATATTTTATCTTATTTTATCTTATAATAACGTATCAAACTATTAGAAAAAATAATAGAGGTTTTTATTTTTGGGTTTTTTTGCGGTACTGGGGATTGAACCCAGGGGCATTCTACCTCTGTGCTACGCCCCCGGCCCTATTTTTTTATACTTTATTTTGAAACCGGGTCTCACGAAGTTGCGGAGGGCCTCACTAGGTAGAGAGAGAGAGAGAGAGACAGGGAGAGAGAGAGAGAGAGAGAGAGAGAGAGAGATAGCTCTGAGGCTGGCCGCGAACCCCGATCCTCCGGTCTCCGCCTCCCAAAGTACTGGGATTACTAGCATGCGCCACCACGTCCGGCCAGACTTGCCTATATTTTTAAACTTATCTTTTAAGCCTCTTGAAATCTCTGGGTTTCCCTTTCATCCCTTTGTTTTTCTTTATAGTTTCGCTATTGAAAAATGCAGGGATTTGACCTAGAGAATGCACCAGAGTTTGGATTTTTCTGACCTCATACTCTGGAGGTTAACCGTGTTCTTCCTCCTCTCGATTTCCTGCACACTGGTAGATGAATCTGGGAAATTCACTCAGCTACATCCCTCTGGCAAGGCCATAGATGGCTTCTTTAAGGCCATAGATGGCTTCTTTCATCAGAAGCCACATCATGTCTGACCTCCTTCTTTTAGTGATGTGAGCAGCTATAAATGTCCCATGTTTTGGCCCATTAATTCACTATGTCACCAAATAATAATTCTAATTCAGTCATTTATTTTTCTTCATTAGTAGGAAATTCTATTATAAAGGGATCATTCTTCCCAGGTACTATTCGCTCCCAAGGTCTGATGTCCTTAACCAGTATGGTGTTTGGCTTCTTTACCATGCCCCCATGCTATCTGATCCTTCCAGTTGGAGCTTATCAGGAATTACAGGTCAGCAGGAAGTTATGCAAAGCTGCTCATTCCTTCCTCTACCTTGGCATTAAATAAAAGCCTTGAAATGTAGGGGGAAAGAGTACAGGAGTAAACACATGGAGGTAAAGGTAGAGAGGTTACTGTGGAAACCGGAGAATGCCTGGGGGCATGCCAGCCATACCTGGCTTCACATGGCCTTGGGGAACATGACACAGAGAAACAGGGAGACGTGCTCAGGAGCTGTTCTTTCTACTGGGTTTCCCCAGCTGCAATGGTGGATTCGTTCCTCCACCAGAGTAAGAAGTAGCATTCCTACTCCTACCCCCAAGGCTGGGAAGTGTCTGCATTTTGCCTCCCAGTCAGGAACAAAGATGTTAATGCTGCTGTGCTTTGACTGCTGGGAGAACACAGGCTGCAAAAGCTGTTCTTTGAGAGGACTGTGATATTTCAAGCCTATCAATACATAGTCTCATCAGAGATGTGGTTTTCAGGTCTTTGTTTTTGTTTTTAAATGTAGGCATTTCTGGGAATCTACGATAAGTCATGGAGTTTCTCTATTGAAAAATTCACATAGGAATATGAAGACCTTTTCACATTCAGTTTCAAAGAAGCCACATACTCCTTTAGCCCAGTCAAAAACAGTGGTGGTGCACACTTGTAATCCCAGTGCATGCTTGGGAGGCTGAGACAGGAGGAATGCAGGTTCAAAGCCAGCCTTAGTGAGGCTGTTAGCAACCTGTTTCCAAATAAGAAATAAAATAGGTTTAGGGGTGTAGCCCAGAAGTAAAAGGCCCATGGGTTCTATCCCCAATACCAAAAAAAAAAAAAAAGAAAACCAGGCACTAGGAAAGTAATTATCAACTATCCTACACATTGGAGTCACCTGGGCAATTTAAAAAAATACTGATGACTGGTTCCCAACCAGTAGATTTTCAGGAACCACTAGAAAGTTGTATAATATTTTATGATATGGCAAAAAATCAATATCTTTGAGGACTAGAATGCAAGCAACTGCTGTGAAAGGCTTGTTTCATCAGACAGAATATCTACCTTCTTTGCCGGACATGGTGGTGCACGTTTGTAATCCCAGTACTTGGGAGGCTGAGACAGGAGGATCGCAGGTTCTTGGCCAGCCTCAGCTAATTAGTGAGGCCTTCCTCAACTTAGTGAGACCCTATTTCAAAATAAAGAATAAAAAATAGGGCTGGGGTGTAGCTTGAAGGTAGAATGCCCCTGGATTCTATCCCCAGTACCACACACACACACACACAAAAAGGAATATCTACATTCTTCAAACTCACATTCTCTATGGCTTCGAGCCAGAGTGTTATGCACTTACACCTTGGAATGTATGTAAAAATAGTTTCTGAGAGCAGTAAACATCTTCAGATAATTAATCACAATTTCAAGTGCATGAAAAGTTTCCCGAGAGGAACTGCCACTTGTCCATCTTTACAGAGAACCAAGCACACATACCTTGTGTGAGCTTCTCATCACTGTGACAAGCACCTGACAAGAACAACTCAGAGGAGGAAAGATTTATTTTTGGCTCAGGGTTTCAGTGTATAGTCAGCTGAATCTGAGGCAGAAACATCACGGTGGAAGGGCATGGCAGAGGAAGGGGCCAGGGAAAAGATATAATCCCCAAGTGACTTCCTTCCTTCAACTAGCCCCCAGCTCCTGCAGTTTCCACCACATCCCAATAGTCCAATCAGTGATGAATCTACCAATGGACTAATCCATTGACGAGGTCAGGGCCCTCATGATCCAAGCAATTCCCAAAAGCCCCACCTCTGAACGCTGCTGCACGGGGGACAAGCCCTCAACACATGAGTCTCTGGGGAATCCTTCACATCTAAACAAAAAAATATCTTACCCTGAGGCTCTCTGAAAGATAAGAAATAACATCTTGCCTCCCACTTGGAAATTAGACATATAGACTGTTTTTAGTAACAGAAAGATTGAGGGCCAATGCCTAACCCAGGTCCTGGCATTCAGAACAGGGCATGTTTGAATGTTTGCTAAATATAAATGGAGAGAACCTGATGAGAACATACATGGTGAATGAGGAAGAAGGAGAGACAGTGAGACTAAGATTTTAGGGAAACAACATACTTGAAGAACACGAAGAGAAAAACAATGCAGTATGAGTGGGAAGACAAAAGTATGTCCTCTACTTTGAAAGTTACATCTAGGAAGCTAAGAACAGGTCTCCCTGCTCCACCGTGAAAGAGCCCAGTAGCCATGCTGGTGCTGGTGCTTGAAACATTGTGCACACGTTGTAAATACTGGTTGAATATATGCGCCAGAGTTATCTAGTTGCCCTTCCTGCAACTTCTTTTTCTGATGGGTAACAGTATATTTTAAAATTTTAGATTTTGAAGTATTTCAAATATAGAGAAATAGGATAGCATATCCAGTTACTCCCTGCCCAAATTTGACACAGACGAACATTTTCCTTTCTACTCTTTTGAGTCTAATAGTAAGTGCCATTCCATGTCAAACAATCCCCAAAACTTTAATAATAAACATATGTCTTTGAGATGACTGTCATTCTTCAAAATTATTCATCCCAAATTGAAGGTGAAGTAAAGAAATAATTCTGAAAAGCTCCAGGGGAGATTGGGTGATAAGCAAAATGAAATAATGGAAAAAATGGAGACAGAATATATACATATCCATGTACTTATGCATGTGTGTTTATACATGCAAGTGAGCATGTAGACTAGACCTATTTGAATCAGTCTAGAGTGAGTAAGATGGCAATGTGGATATGTTTTCCTAATGTCCGGACTAATATCTACTATTTGCTATAGTTTGTCCCTCTGAAACTCATGTTGGAGTTTAATCTCCATTGTGAGACATTAGGAGGATATAAACTAGCCAGGCCTAGTGGCACATGCCTATAATCCCAGGACTTGGGAAGCTGAGACGGGGGGGAATCTCAGGTTCGTGGCCAGCCTCAGCAACTTAGCAAGACCTTCAACAACTTTGTGAGATCCTGTTTCAAAACAAAAAATAAAACAGGGCTGGGGGTGTATCTCGGAGGTAGAATGCCCCTGGGTTCAATCCCCAGTATCAAAAGAAAAAAAAGAGAGGATGGAAGATGGACACTTAACTGTACTATGATGTTGATGTTTAGAGGTGGGGTCTTTGGGAGATGATTAGAATTAGATAAGATTGTCAAGTTGGTGCCCCCATGGCTGAGGACTCGTGTCTTTACACCAGAAGAGAGAGCCCTGTCCCTCTCCATGGCATGTGCTGTGCCCTTTGCCTCTTCACCAGCAAGGCGGCCATCATCAGCTGCAGCCCTTGGCCTGGGACCAGAACTGTAAACCCAAACAAACCCCTCTTCTTTATAACTTACCCAGTCTGTGGTACTGTACTATTAGCAACAGAAAAAAAAAATGGTCCAACATAGAGGGAAAACTGTCCCCACAGGCAAGAAGAAAGGAGGGCAGGATATGGTTCTTCCAGCCAGTCTTCAAGTGCCGTGAAAACAAAAGTCCTGTCAGTCTA
The DNA here is from genome assembly GCA_004027185.1 of Glis glis. Classification (NCBI taxonomy): domain Eukaryota; kingdom Metazoa; phylum Chordata; class Mammalia; order Rodentia; family Gliridae; genus Glis; species Glis glis. The sequence continues at coordinate 11,384 of PVJS01024762.1, forward strand.
AGTTTTTAATTGGCTGTCTCCCTCAAACCTTCTCAGCCCACTCGTTTTACCTCGAGACTCCCTGACAGCTACAGGGCCACATGAAAGCGGCAGCAGACCCCAGGCTCTGAGTCTTTCTGCCGTCCACTTCCAACGGCCTCGACTAGACAATGTGCACTGAAGTAATTCTCTCTTGCCAAAGAAAAGCTGACTGCTTCTAAATTTCTAGCCCCAAGCCAAAGATGAAACAAACATTTAATTATCAAAAGTGAAAGACGGGAGTATAATATGAAAACAGAGCCCGGCAGTAAGAAATCATTTCTAGAAGTCAGTCACTGGAGACTTCCTGACTCGTTTTAAATTTCCCATGAGAATCTTATCGGGTGTTTTCTTCTGCCCATTCTGCCTTCCCTCAAACAACTCCTCCCCCTGAAAACCGATTTAGAGAGAGCCACCTGCTTATGCCATTTGGAGCAATTACATTGTCACTGAAACAAATTAACACGAGAGTTCCAACATCATTATAGGTCATCAAAGTTTGCGGAAAGGTGAGAATAAATGTATTAAAAAAATAGACTGCCAAAGTTTATGTGGCTATTTGGATAAACTTCCCATTTGCTTGTGGATAAAGTTTCCACTTCAGAGATGTGTTTTCAAAAGGCAGAAAGATAACATCTGCCCGCGCAGATGGAGCCAAGAAAATAATATATAGGAGCCAATGGTAAGTTGAAAGTGATGGTAATGTGGATTTATAGTCCAGTCACAGTGACACATTTGTTTCTGATTTGAGTTAATTAAGACCATTCGCTTCTTTTCTGCTACTACATACAACCTTTAGAAAAGAGAAGGCAAAGTGGATAGACTTTTTTTGGAGGGATTCCAGGCTTCAATAGTTTAATGTCAATGCAGACGAGGAAGGCTAGATGCATGGCCTGTCACAATGATTGCCTTTGTCAGCTATTGTACTTACTGCAGTTAGTCAGACTGCTGTCTGGGTCACACAGAGAGCTACCACCACAGGCATCCGGGCAGGGACTGTACAGGCATCTTTGGTCTCCTTCTTGACATGGAGTCTGACCTGTGGAGGGGCAGAGACACAGTGGCTTTCATCATCCGCAAATTCCACACACTAGGATCCAAAGGATCGAGAACGTCTGGTGGAGCCGGGGGATGACACAACTTTAATTTCCTTCCAATCTCTCCATAAGTGTTGAACACATGTGGAATAGGTGCTTTCCGAACTCATTTTCCTGGCAACGAAACACAATCCAGTCATTCCAAAAGGATTCTGTAGGAATGAAGAAATAAGAGACAACCCACACTAAAACATCAGGTGCTTGTTGCTTTTAATAAAAAAAATAGTCTTTTATTTTTTACATGGATGTCCATACTTGATTATAAAATAAAATGCAAATGATTTCAGAGAGGGAGAGCAAAATATGGATCTTGAAATTCTGAATTTTGAATGGCATTCTCTGGAAGACTCATTTGCTCCTGACTCTCCTCTCTAAGAAAAATGCTTTCCCTAGTAATAAATAGGGTATCAACACCAATACAAGAAGGACACTCTGTCATAGGACAGTCTTGAACAGCTGTTATCCATATTCCAGATACGCCCTTGAAAAGTAGCCTCAGCCCAGAGAGATGACCTAAGGGCTGGGTTTCTTGTTTCCAAATGAAAGACAGCAGGAACGTCGACCCTAACGCCTTAATGGCTTTTCCTGAAGGTATGTAGAGAGGAAACTGCTTTTCCTGGTCATTGGTAGATTAAGTGAATAAGGTAATAAATTACTGTCCTTTCTCCTTCTATCTCTTCCTCATTATTTGGTCAATTACTTTAAGACATGTCATGTGGAATCTGGAAAATCTTGTAATGCGCATTTCAACAGTAACAGTCATATGCGTGCATATGTATAATCATTCTTATCTATAATTCTAAGACAATGCTTATTATAACTGGAATCCCTCTCCTTTCTAATCCAACTAATGTTCAATGTTATCTATTATTGCCTTGCAGAAAAAACATTTTTTTTTGAAGCCAGGAGGATCCAAATTTTTTTTCTCAAGGCAAGCATGTACTATTTTCATAAGTTTAGCTCTTAAGGAAAATTTAAAATATTGCACATTAAGCCAGGCGTGTTGGTGCACGCTTGTAATCCCAGTACTTGGGAGGCTGAGACAGGAGGATCACAGGTTCACAGCCAGCCTCAGCAACTTGTGAGGCCCTCTGCAACTTAGTGAAACTATGTTTCAAAATAAAGAATAAAATAGGGCTGGGGGTATAGCTCGGAGGCAGAATGCCCCTGGTTCCATCCCCAGCACCACACACACACACACAAATTGCACATTATTTCAGCAAATATTATTATATTATTATTAGATTATTTCATTATTTCATTATTTCATGCTGTGTGACAAGTCTATGTGACAAGTTAGCACTGAACATTGGAAGGTAAGAGGGTACAAGACCCTCTGTCAAGTAGCTCATGCTCTAATAGGGATGTTGTCATGAACAACAAAACCTTACAATGCTGTGTGATCATTGCTTTACCAGAGATCATATAAAGATCAGTTGAAGCAGACAAAGACTGTAGGGAAAGCCAAGGGAGCTCTCCAGGCAGATGGGGCAAGTTGTGATGAGAGGGGGATAAGGGCTTTCCAAGGAGAAAAGCATCACATGGAAATACCTGGAGCAGGGGCGTGCACAGGTGGAAGGCACCGGGACCTTCAGCCACTGAGCAGGAGGGGAAGGGAGACCAGCCGGGCAGGCAGAGCCAGAGCCCAAAGGGTTTTCATGGTCTATCTTCAACAGGACCCAAAGCCTTGGGAGAAGTGGTCCTGCTTCCCTCCCATGCAATCCAGCAGAACAAGCCTGCAGCCCATGACGGCTTCTTCCAGAGCTTTGTCCGAGACCCTCGGCCAGGGCGTGCACACCATAGCACCCTGAGTTATTCTTTGTCGCACATGTCACCCCATGGTTAGACATGGACTTGCATAATTATTTGTAGAATATCTGTGTGCCCCAGAGCCTGCCAGCTCCATCAGCTTTTTGCTTGCCACTTAATTCCCAGCAGATGCCCCCATATTGGCCACAACATACATTTTTTAAGTTGAATTCATTACAATAAATAATACAAAGATGCTAAAATGTTACCTTTTCTATCCATTTTATGATATAAATTTATTACGTTTCATACATATAAGATAATTTATAAATCCTGTCATTTCATAGCAAAAAATCCAAAATTATTTTGGATTAAATAGAATAACACAGAAAGGCTTGAATCCTGTAGAAAGAAAGGACAATTTGATCCAGAAGAAAGTGCTTGGATAATAGGCACATAGTAATTCACACCTAGGAAAAGACTTCCTTTTGAATTTTAAAATTGGTAAAACAAAGCTCTCTTTATATATTATTTTCATGTAACAAAGCTCTGATTTAAAAGCTTACCCTTTAGATTTTGGATGATTTTTTTCACTGAAGCTATTCTAATAATCAATATTTGTGCATGTGTGCATGTGTGTTACTGGGGATTAAACCCAGGGACATTCTATCTCTGAGCTACACCCCCAGCCATATTTTATTTCTTGTCTCTCATAGTTTCTGAGGGTCTTGCTAAGTTGCTAAGGCTGACCTCGCACCTGCAGTCCTCCTGTCTCAATGTCCTAAGTACTGGGATTACAGGCAGGTACCATTCTACCCAGCCCAATATTTTTTATGATAAAACTGATTTATGTACAAGTGATCTGTCTTATTAGCTGATTAGGGATGTTCACAGTCACAATAAATGCTTTAACACAAAGGTCATATAATAAGAGTCAACGTTTATCCAGTTGTCACCAGGTGCCAACCCTACAAAGTAGTTATCATTATTCTGTGTTTACAAACACAGAAACGGAGACATAATTGGGTGAAGTAACTTGCCTAAAGCTACCCAGGTAGTAAGTGGGAGAGCCAGGGCCTGAGACTAGGCACCAGGGCCATAGTCTCAATAACGAGGCTATGCCTGTATCCTATAAACCAAAGTGGTGATTTTTAAAGTTTTGGGATATTCCTACCAGCTGCATACCAAGAGCCTTTTATACAAAACAGCTTAAAACAAACACTGTGGAACTTTCTTTTGTAGCAGAAATAGTCACATTTAAAAACCAAATTATTTGACTTACTCTTTAAATTTCATGCAATGCATGGATATCACACTCCTTTTAAAGTGTGTTTAAGTTTATTGCTTGGTAATGTGAGACATTAAAATGCCACTCTGAACATGGTTATTTTAGGAAGCCTCTACTTTTAATTTCAGAAGTCACTTTCTTCTAATTGGAATCTAATCTCATTTAATTGGATGCTATACATTAAACTTTTCTCTTTACCATGGCTTCCTCAATAAGACAGTTAACTGAATCTGACCACGCTGCTTCACCCCCACCCTTCACCCTGAGGAATGATTTTTCAGCATGTGTTGCTTGACTGTTATGTTAACCACAAGGAAAGGTTTCCTGGCTGTCTGGAGCGATGAGGACCATGGTGTTAGGCAATCTGAAATTATTTACGTGGAGGTCCTACTTATGCAACAAGTGACTTTCAGACGCTTTACTTTGTTCCCAAGGAAGGGGCCACGGGTCAAGGAATGTTCCAGGGCTGGGGACACACTCACTGTCACTGCAGTTCTCCTCGTCGCTCCCATCCTTGCAGTCCTCATCTCCGTCACACTGGAAAGTGCTGGGGATACACTGCCCGTTTCTGCACTCCACCAGGCCCTGGCTGTGGCAGGCTAGGAGAGGCCAGAATAACACCCACCATGTTTACTAATGCTTCATTTAGTCTCTGGATCCTAGAAATGATTCCTGCTTATCAGGCTTCACCAAGAAACCAGGCGTCCTGCAAACTCCACTGGATGTATTGTTACCTTTTTAAACTCCAAGCACTTTTGGAATGGAAAGTTTTCTTCCTAGATTTTTTTTCCTCCCTTATTAAAGAGTACTTGTTAAAATTAACATTTTTTGAGAACTGTGTGTTTTCAATGTTAGGTGTAGTGATACTACCAATAATAAATACTGCAAGTTATAAGGGGTTTATTATGTGGCAGAAGTTATGCAAGTTGTGTGTGTGTGTGATCTGAAATCCTCATCAAAATCTCACAAAGTAGATATTATAGTCCTCATTTTACTGATGGGGAAACTGACATGTAGAAAGTGTGGTGCTACATGGACATACGTTTCTATCACACTAAACCCCAATATGATACATGGTTACAATGCACCAATAAAAGTAGGAAGGAAGGAAGGAAGGAAGGAAGGAGAAAGGAAGGAAGGAAGGAAGGAAGGAAGGAAGGAAGGAAGGAGAAAAGAAAGAAAGAAAGAAAGAAAGAAAGAAAGAAAGAAAGAAAGAAAAAGAAAGAGTGGTGCCTATCTCAAAGTCACATGGCTTCTGAGACAGGGACAGAAGATAGATGAAGGCAAGCTTTTCTGACTCTGAGCCCAAATATGTCATTGCATATGTACCTGCCCTAATGAGCCAATGAAATGATACACGTAAAAGAGCTCTATAGCATCTCACACACAAGAAACACTTTATTTCCAAACTTGTTTGTGACTTCGATATTTGAAAGGGAAGCTCCAGTAGCTTATGATTCTTGTAGTTTCTCAAACGTCTATATCTACCTTCTAGAGCATCAGAAACACATGTGTCAAGGGACCTGGACCTTCACGGTATTACCATCTAATGCTAGGACCCCTGTTCTTGAATCACAGCTCAGCACCAGATGTGTTTTACTTGAGCGCCATGGCCTTGCTCTCCTAAGATCACCTAACTCCAGCCCACTGTTTCATGGGTTCACTAAAGGATGGCTGGGGCGACACTTGCCTTCAAAGCAGGGGAAAGCCAGGCACTGTGTTTGTGAAACTTTTTATATAACTTTCCTTATGTCAACATTGAAACCAAGTTATCCACATTTCTATTTTTTTATAAGCCAGTTAAACATTCAATCTCATATATTGTATCCCTGGATTCTGTATTAACAAATTCAACCAGCCAAGATGAAAAATATTCAGGAAAAAAATATGTGTCTGTACTGAACATGTTCAGACTTTTTCTTGTCATTATTCCCTAAACAATACAGTATAACAACTATTTACATAGCATTTACATTGAGTTAGGCATGATAAGTAATCTAGAGATGATTTAAACTACATGAGAAGATAGGCATAGGTAATATACAAATATTAAAGCAATTTATATAAAGGACTTGAGCATCCACAGATTTTTGTACCCACCCAGGGTCCTAGAACCAATGCCCTACACATACCGAGGGACAACTCTATATCTATTCTTTCCAATTTTATTAGACAGAAAAAGGAGAAATAAAAAGTTTAACTAGTTTAAATGTGTGGAAAATACATCATATTAATTCTTTCGGGTCAACTGCACTTTCTTTGAATATATAACTGTTATTATTTTGTCATTTTTATTATTGCCTACTGGGGATAGTATTTTCCTAGAAAGGAAAAAAATGATAATAGTCATACATGTTGTAACTGGTTTGGTAGTGTAATCGGAACCTGAAAATTTTCCTTCACCCATAAACACAAAAGGCTACAAAATAATCATTATTATTATACACTTTCTGTGTCACTGTATGAACATTATGGGCTCTCTTCTCTGGCAATACTTCCCATGTTCTCCCATAAATGGCCCCTGAGAACATGTTTGGACCCTCCTACAAGGAAGCTCTCCTGTGCCTATATCATGTGAGTCACAAAGCCACTGGTCTATAGGAACAGCATTACCTTTTGAGAACTTGCAGACACATAAAGGAAATATGAGCAGTCAGAGAGAAAACAGATACTTGTTGGGCCAGATCCGTCAAATTCAGCTTGGAGTTTGGGAGAGAGAGGTGTGTGGTCAGATACACTACAACATTACTGTCATCAAACCTCCTGATGGTTGCCTTTAATAAGAACCTAATCATCATGGTCTAATGATCTAGCTTTAGAACTAGAACCAAAATATAAGAACCTTTCCCCTTGAACGCCGCTTAGACAGTGAACCTTGAGTGCAGTCCTCGGCCTTGAGCACGGTATGAAGGAATGGAAAGACAAGCACAGAGGGAATGTGGAGGGCACTCACAGCAGTTGACCTCATCGGACTTGTCCTCGCAGTCGTGGTCGCCATCGCACACCCATTCCACGGCAATGCAGCGCCCATCCCCGCAGCGATGCTCCTTTGTAGGATTGCAATCTGGAACGCAGGAAGATGGAGAGATGACAGACACTTAGCATCGTGTGCGCACAGCTCCAGTTTAAGAGAATCTGTTCCCGTTGTTCCATTACCGTCAGTAGCATTTCCAGAATGGGTCTGACAAAGCGAAATAGCACCTCCTGTTGAGCATGAACCCCACTGCCTGCAGCACTGCGGGCGAACACGTGTCTGTTTCTCAGATGAATCATAACCCTCCCCAGCTTTCCCAGGGCCCTGAGTTTGTTCTTACTGTTGTTGTCTTTTGTTTTCTTTCCTTATGGAAATTTTGTGAATTTTATACTGACTCACACAGAACCCCAATCTGTGCTTCACAGTGCAGAGAACTGGAAGGATATACTTGGAACAGGTATCTCGGGGTTTTAGGAATTGTAACTTACGTGGCTGATAAATTGGAAAGGCAAGTGTTTACTTAATGTCATATCTCCTGATGCTTGTTTTAGGATTTCTACATGACTATCCTAATAAATAATTCATACTTAAAAGAAGTGTGCGTAAGCAATGCCAACTGTTATTATTCCCATGATTCTTTTCAACCTGGATTGAAAGTGCACTACTCTACATATTGCCCTAATCTACAAATGAGAAAAAGATAATTAAGTATTAAGTTTCCTCTCTCAGAGATCAGAATCCATGGGCTGCTTTGCCATGAGAAGTCGTATAACCGCCTTTTAAAGAGCTATATGTGGATTTCCAAAATTTAGATTCAGTAATGGGAAAGTATTGTGAGTCCCTATTAATAGAGCCACTGTCACAGACTCCTGAGAGACCATGAATCTTATCCATTTATTTATTCACTTTATTAGTGCATTGCAATTATACATGATAGTTAAGTTTCATTGTGATATAAACATACAAGCACACAGTTCTTGGTGTATCTCCCTCACATCCCACCCCGCTCCCCACACACACCAGTTAGTGAGATTGATAGCAATGGCTTCACATATTGCCATAGTATCATTTGAACTGCTTCCTTCCTCAATCTTCTCTCTTTCCTTCCTTATGTCCCTCCTCCAATCACCTTCCATTACTCTACAGGTCTCCCTCCACATTATTCAAAGTCTCTTATGTTTCCTATTTTCTCTCTAGCTTACACATATGAAAGAAAACATATGACCCTTGACTTTCTGAAACTGGCTGATGTCATTTAGCATAATACTCTTTAGTTCTATTCATTTTCCTGCAAATGACATAATTTTATTCTTCTTTATGGCTAAGTAGAATTCCATTATGTGGAGACCATGAATCTTAAAAAGGGTATTATCAAGCAATAAAGCAAAGTATGTAGAAGACCCAGTATAGAGAAAAAAAGAAAAAAGTACAAGAGGTGAGGTGCTTGAACAGGGAGCAGAAAAGCCACCCATGCTCAGTTTTCTAAAGATAGGGAGCCAGGGCGGAGACCACTGTAAGGGAAGGTCATAATTACTGCCATTAGATGAAGACAATAGCCAGCTTGAAAACACAAACTTTATGATATCCTCCTGTCCTCAGAGATCCTATATAGAGTAGCAAGAGCTTTCTTTTTCACCAGCAAGTCTCTGGCCCTCTTCACTAACCTATCCAGCTACCAAGCTACTACTCAATGTGTAGCTACACACATATTTTCTCAGTTATCCCACGGGAAAAAAAAAGGGGTTGGGTTAGATGGTGTAGAAGACTTCTTGAAATGATAGATTCTATAATGTCTTTCATTACAATTCTCCCTCATCCTTTGTCTAAAATCTAGTCAGTCCCAGAAGATAACCCACACCTATCTAGTCACCCATGTGATGGTTTGTACACTTAAACATTTTTCAGTTCTGTGTGTGTGTGGTGCTGGGGATTGAACCTAGAGCCCTGCACATGCTTGGCAAGTATTCCACCACTGAGCTACACTCCCAGACCCATTTTTTCAATATGTTTATGGATATAGCAAGGGACAATTAGATGATGTTCTCAGAAAACTACCAAGTTTCCCAGCATGGGGCTGTTTCTGACAATCACTCTGAGACATTCCTCTAATCACATTCCTAATCCTTGCCCAACATCCCCTTCAATATCCTCTAATGCTGAACACGATCTCACATCAGTTGCTCAGTGTCCATCCGCATCCCAGTTTGCCCCTTTGTCCATATTGCAACGCTCCTATTGCCAACCAGTATGTGTAAGAATATCATACCTAAAAATCCTAAAGCTAATTACAAAGCCAAGGTGAATAGGAACAATTTTGGCGGTTTAACTTGATGAGGTAGCATTCAGAACTGAGCATGGCTCTTTAAAAGGTAGGATCTTTAAAGTTAAGAAGATCAGCATTTGTACATAAAACAAATGTATCATCGTAACCCTGAGTGTAGCTCCCACCCAATGTGCAGTGCTTGGGAATCAAATACAGGAGGGGTCTTCGGTTATGTGTAATTTGCAATATCTGTCTGCTAAGTTTTTCCCAAGAGCTCAAAAATCCAAACATAAGTCACTGGCTCTAATCAGAGGAGAAACAGAACACTGACAAGAAAAAAAAATATTAGTACTTTAACAACTTTTACCCATCCTTAACATTCCTTTAATAGGACTCTTTATGTAACTATTACATTTACACATAAGTCTTGATTGATCAAACAAATCTCTTTCTGCTGAAAAATAAAATAAAAATCAGCCATTTTGTAATTTAACCTGCTAATCATATTAACAAACAGTGATCTGCAAGTTCTTGGTTACAAATTTCTGTGATTTTTTTTACTTAAAACCTTTAGGGAAGCAGTGCTACTTACCACAGTTTTGCTCGTCGCTCAGATCCCCGCAGTCATCGTACCCATCACACACAAGGCTGTAATTAAGGCATTTGCCGGTGTGGCAGTGAAACAGATCCTCGCTGCAGTCTGCGAAAAAGAGAAGCTACCAATGTGTCACCAGAGTACTGCCGATGGTATAGCAGCCCTTGATTTTGGATTCTTGTTCGTTTTCTTTTGTTGTTGTTTGTTTGTTTGTTTGTGTTGTTGTTGTTTTTGGTACTGAAGATTGAACCCAGGCTCATTCTACCACTGAGCTACACCCCCAGCCCACTATTTACTTTTGGTTTGAAATAGGGTCTTGCTAAGTTGCTGAGAGTCTCCCTAAATTGTTGAGACTGGCCTCGAACCTGTGAACCTCCTGTCTCAGCCTCCCATGTACTGGGATTATAGGCATGCACCAGCATGCACCTGGATTTTCAGCCTTAAAAAAATAGTTCTTTATTTAGCAAAAGTATATCGTAGAAGGGAAACCATAATGCTAATCTGGTCTACAGCTATTGTTTTACAGGTAAGAAAACAAAGGCACAGAGGGATCCAATGACTTGCTCAAGGTCACTTAAGTTACTGAAGAACCAGGACTAAGACCCTCTAGCTCCTTAGCCAAGTACTTCTTGTGTCACTTCCTGAAGGTTTTCAATACAATATCCACTTTATGTCACCTGCAAGCTCCTCGGTAATAGAAAATGAAAAGTAGCATTCTTTTTTTTTTTTTTTTTTTTTTTTTTGCAGTACCGGGGATTGAACCCAGGGGCATTCTACCTCCGCGGCTACGCCCCCGGCCCTATTTTTTATACTTTATTTTTGAAACCGGGTCTCATGAAGTTGTGGAGGGCCTCACTAAGGAGAGAGGAGAGAGAGAGAGAGAGAGAGAGAGAGAGAGCTGAGGCTGGAAAAGTAGCATTCTTATTTCATGTGGTTCCTAACAAAGTTCATGTTTATATAAAATGAATGACTTTAGTGGGTGAGGAAAGTAGATAGTTCTTTCCTAAAAAGTGTTTCTTTAGAGTGAAAGTCTAGGTTGGCCATAATCATAATAGAAAAAAAAGTCATCAAGACGATAGAATTGTTACTTCTTTTTACATAAACATTTCTGCTTACATCATCTTAGTGTTTCATGACATGATCGTCAAATAAGCAAGTACCGTAGTATGGTTGTGGTGACAAGATGAGAGTAAGTGATATGTAATCTCAGGGAGTTTATTGTATAATATTGGATTAAAGTACATGCATGGAAATTGCTTCCCAATTTTAAGAATAAGATATGGTCTTCTATTTATTTTTTCATTATTATTATTTTTATCCCCTTTTATTGCTGCATTGTAATTATACACCATACTGAGGTATAGAGTCTTAGGAATATACATGCACACAACTCTTGGAGCATTTCCCTCCAGGTCCCACCCCCTCCCTTCCCTTCCTGGTACATGTCTTTGAGATTGGAATTGGTTCCAACACTTATTAGCTGTGGGACTTTTCCGGTTAGCTTAATTCTAGAAGTGTGTGAACTAACTTATGAAACTGGGATAAGATAAAACATTTAACTGAATCTTGGAGAAGAGCTTAGTAAAATGATACATGTTAGGTGCCAAGACAATTCAATGGGAAAAGAATGCTCTTTTAATATATCATGTTGGGTTGAATAGATAACAGATCTGCAAAAAAAAAAAAATAAATGAATGCTGACCTTCATCTCAAACCATACACAACAATTAACTCAAAATAGATCACAGACTTAAATGTATGAAGGAAAATCATGAAGCTTCTGGAAGAAAATGTAGAGATAAAAATCTTTCTGACTTTGGATTAGGCAATGAATTTTTAGATATGACACTGAAAACACAAGGAATTCAGAATATATCGTTCAGAAAATGAAAAGACAGGCCACATACTAGAAAAATATTTGCAATCATCTGTATGATAAAGGACTTCTATCCAGAGTATATATAGAACAGTAATGCTCTATAATAAAACAGCAAACAACCCAATTACAAGTGGGCAAAAGACTTGAATTGAAAATCTTTGTGAAATACATACAAATAATTTTTAAAAAAACAAGAAAATGTGCTCAACATTACTAGTCATTAAAGAAAGGTAAATTTAAATTTCAATAAGACACATTCTATAAGCCAGACAATACCAGGTACTGTCAAGGATTTTGAGAAACAGAAACTCTCATGCATTGCTGGTGGGAATCTAATAAGAATACTACTTTGAAAAACAGTTTGACAACTTCTTCTATGAAGGTAACTATAACCTTACCATGCAACTGATTTATGAATGCTACTCGTGGGAATCTATCCAAGAAAAATTAAACATGTATCTGCACAAAGATTTGTATACGAATGTTGATAGTGGCATTATTAATAATAGCCCCAAACTGGAAAAAATCCAAATGTTCACCAACTGGTGAATGGACAATAAAATCTAGTATACTCATACAAGGAAATACTATCCAGAGGTTAAAAGAATCAAACTGCTGATATATGTGATGGTATTAATAAACCTCCAAATGTTATACTAAGTGAAAGAAACCAGATCCAAAGACTACATATTATATGGACCATTTATGAAATTCCCAGAAAAAGCAAACATAGAGACAGAATTCAGAGCACTGGTTACGTGTCTGCAGGGGTTAAAAGTGGAGATTGACTGCAAATGTATGGGAGGGAAATTTGGAGGGAGACGAAAACATTCTAGGACTGGGTCATGATGATGGTTGCACAATTGTATACATTGACTGAAATTAATAGGTGAAATTTATAGCAAGTAAATGACACCCCAATAAAGCAATAAAATGTTTTTAAATGTGGATAAAGGACCTTGCATTTAATAGTCACTAGATTTCTTAAATGTATTATCTTTGTCCTTATTTAAAATAGATTAAGTGCAAAAATGGGTTGTTTAAGCCTGGAGAAGGATCATGGAAGGTGGGCAGAATTTCACTGGGGTGGATGTAATAAAAAGTTGAGTATGTTTCAAGTAGAAAGAACAAATGCAAGAGGTGAGGAGCAGGAATCCAGTAGTCAATATCCAGCCTCTTGAATTCTAGTCAATCGTTTCTCCTCCTGTAGTTCATACACCTGGTGGTGGGTGCCTCTTTATTATAAACATCCCAAACTAGATGACAGCTCATTATCAGTTATCCCAGTCCTAGTGTTCTATGCACAGTAGGGTGACTATAGTTTACAACAACCTACTACATAATCTTATGAAGAACTAGAAGAGAGGTATTTGAAGGCTCCAAGCACAAAGGAATGATGAAAAGATGAAAATGATAATTTCGTGATTTAATCATTAAGCATTGTATACATGTATTTAATTTGTATACTGTATCCCATAAATGTGTACAGTATTATATCAGTAAAAAGGAGAAAAAAGCTTTTGGGTTGTGTGTGGTGGTGCACACCTTACAGGCCTCCCAGTACTTGGGAGGCTGAGACAGGAGAATCGCAGGTTGGAGGCCAGCCTCAGCAACTTATCAAGACCCTGTTTCAAAATAAAAAATAAAAAGGGCTGAGGGTATAGCTCAGAGGTAGAATGCCCCTGGGCTCAATCCCCAGTAATACACACACACACACATACACACACACACACACATATGCCTGGGGTATTGATCAGTTAAACTGCTAGCCACATCTAAATATTTCATTTATATGTACCATAAATGTCTATTTCAAAAAACCATTCTTCTTAGAAGAATCATCTGAAGAACTTTTAGAATCACATCATTTTAGGAATGGAATGGGCCTCAGAGATCATCTGTGTGGCATCTTCATTAAGAAAATTTGTGTGTGGAGCTGGACATGGTGGCACATGCTTGTAATCCCAGTACTTGGGAGGCTGAGATAGGAGGATCCTGGTTTGGGGCCAGCCTCAGCTACTTAGTGAGGCCCTCCACAACTTAGTGAGACCCTGTTTCAAGATAAAGAATAAAAAATAGGGCTGTGGGTGTAACTCTGTAACTCGGAGGTAGAATGCCCCTGTGTTCAATCCCCAGTACCCAAAGTAAAAAAAAAAAAAAAAGAAAGAAAATGTGTGTGTGCACACAAACACACACATACACATGCATACACACATGTTCACGCTTATACAAAGGACTTGGTAAGTACTTGTTACTTCTCCCAGCCTGAATGATTTTCAAATGAGGGATGGACATCATAGGGTAAAATACAAGAACTAAGAGGCTCCTAATTAGTCATCTTGGCAGTACTGCTTCCTCTCTTCAGCAGAGGGCGCTATGTCTCCACCCTAGACCCAGTGTGGAATGGGTGCATGAGAGCTCTGTCCAGAAAAGTTAGGACATTGGATTTCAGCTCCACGAGGCAAATTTGGGGATTTTTTTTGTTGAGATATATACATTTCCTTGTGAAGTATTGAAAGGTATTTTTGATTTTTTTCTGTTTTAAGCTGAATTACTATCTTGGGAAGTTTTGAATTAATAGGCTGAAGTCAGCAATAACCAGGCATATCCTCGATTTAACCATCAGTGCAAAAGTACATACATCCACTGGAGGAAGGGGGAGTGGAGAAGATTTAAAGCTATATGAATTCATTTCTTTTCTTTATGTCTTTCTCTCTCTTTTTCTTTGTATTAGGTGCTGAATGCAGGGGCATTCTACTTCCGAGCTGCCTCCCCATCCCTTTTTAAAATTTTTCATTTTGAAACAGGGTCTCATTAAGTTGCTGAGGGCCTCACTAAATTGCTGAGGCTGGTCGCAAACCTGTGACCCTCCTGTCTTAACCTCCCAAGTGCTAGGATTACAGGCTTGCACCACCACACCTGCCTATAAGTTCATTTCTTTTTAAGCAATGCACTTCCCTTTTTTGATGGTAGGAGTGCTAGGGAATCAAATACTTCTTTCAGAACCTGATTAACATGAGAACATACCAAAAATTTCCAAAGGTTTGTATGTCCTCTCTGAGGACCACTGCGGACTTCTGGTAATTCATACTAAAACACCTCATTGGAGAGATTTTTAAAATGGGTGTTGTTGTTTATTAAATTATTTAAAAAATGGAGAGGAGTTAGGGATTTTTTTTTAATTCTCATTATTCACACAGGTTCAGAATTAACTTTCTACTATTATGACTTCCTTGGTTAAAAGCCACCTTCAGAAGTTAGATGCAAAATTAGCTGCCTTCGAAAAACAATTTGTTACTTCCCTAAGGTCTGTGTGATTAATAAACACTCAAAACCTTAACTAGAGGCATTGCACAGCCAGAAATACATAGCAAATAGCAAAGATCACAGTGTGTCCTTTTATTGGAGCAAATGTTTATTTGAACTGAAAAAAGATGTTGTCAGCGCAATTTGGGGCCAACAAATCAAAATTTTCAGAAGGTGCTTGCTGTGATTTTTCTTGCTCAATACAAGCATAATTTTGCATGACCTAAGGTAGATGTGTTTTTTTTCTACACACGGCTCCTTTTTTCTTAAGGAGAGCTTGATTCAAAATGTTTCTTCTAAAGTTCTTGCTTGTTGATATTTATTTCAGTTTGGCATCTCCTAGACACACTATGAACTTTTGTCCCTCAAAATTATCATGAAATTAAAGCAGAAAACTAAGAAACAGGAAGCCTTTTTAACAAGTGCTACATTCAATTTGTTCAGTCTTTTTAACTCTGTAAACAAATGTGCTGCCTCCACTCAAGAAGCAAGTATGCGGGCTTAATTTTCACCCTGAGAATATTAAAGATAGATGGGGACCAAAGAGCATTTCATCCAGACCTGTCACTGTGAGATAACTAGAGAGGTCAAATGCTTTGCCCATCATTGCCCAGCCAGTTAACACCAGAGCTGTGAGAAGCAGCCAGGCGTCTCAACTCCCCCAGTTCTTTCTGCCATCGGCTCCACCTCTGGAGGAGGGGATCTCAGCTGCAGTTCCTGTTGACATTTGGGATGGGGTAATTCTTTGTTGGGTCAGGGATGGCTTCCCTGTGCACTGTAGGATGTTTAGTAGCATTGTTGGCCTTCACCCACTGGATACCAGTAGCACCCTCCCCCCATCCCCACAGTTGTGACGGTCAAAAATGTTTCTGTACATTGAAAAATGCATTGCCATCGTAGAGAGTTAAGAAACACTGTCGTAGAGCACAGGGCCGTCATCTGTGTGCCAGGTTCAGCTTTTATTCCACCTTTTCCAGCAACTTCTCCACACAGCTCAGGTCTTGGGGCTCCTCCCCCACCTTTTTTGCCCATAGAACTTAGCACTGCTAGATTTTGGTTTATACTAATTTTGTCTGGTTTTGTGGCATTTCTTGTATCATTGTTTTAAAATATCGCACTTAAGAGTCTATATGTGTATATATATATATTATTTCTCTGATTAGACTAAAAGCTTCATGAAGAAAGAAACCATGTCTTAGCATGTCTTATTATGAGGCATTCAGAACATGCTTCATACACAGATGGAATTCAAGAATATTCAACAGTTTGATTCATTATAATAAGATTGCCACTACACAAAAGTGAATTTTGCAAGCATCTGATGCTTCTTCCTTTATTGTAGAGTGATATTTTTATTATTTTGAAGGAAATCTTTCTAGAATTTACTTGCATCCCTGTCTTAATTAAAAGAGTATAGTAAATACAGCCATTTTCAATGACTAAGAAATATAATTTGGAATGTCACTTTCTATTCTGTGATGTTTGGATCGCCTCCTTTCTAAAATAGCTTTGTGTGTTGTTGCTTTTAAACCTGTTGTGTATATTTTAGTGTTTCTGTTTCCCCTACCACTTATCGCCTAACCCTTTATCAACTATCTCCATAACTGCCACTTGTCCTCTGTTCCAGGTGATTGGAAATCTTTTCATTCAATAGATACTTAAAAAAAAAAATACTGGCTGGGTGTGGTGGCACACACCTGTAATCCTAGTACTTGGGAGACTGAGACAGGAGGATCACAGGTTTGAGGCCAGCCTCAGCAACTTAGGGAGGCTCTCCACAACTTTGTGAGACTCTATTTCAAAATAAAAAATAAGGCTGGGCGTGGTGGCGCACGCTTGTAATCCCAGTACTTTG
>PVJS01024763.1:0-28406 GCA_004027185.1 Glis glis
TTTTTTTTTTTTTTTTTTTTTTTTTTTTTTTTGCAGTACCGGGGATTGAACCCAGGGGCGTTCTACCTCCGAGCTACACCCCGGCCCTATTTTTTATACTTTATTTTGAAACCGGGTCTCACGAAGTTGCAGAGGGCCTCACTAAGTAGCTGAGGCTGGCCGCGAACCTGAATCCTCTGGTCTCAGCCTCCCAAGTACTGGGATTACAAGCGTGCGCCATCACGCCCAGCTCTTTATTCTTTATTTTGAAACAGAGTCTCACTAAGTTGTGGAGGGCCTCATTAAGTAGCTGAGGCTGACTGCGAACCTGCAATCCTCCTGTCTCAGCCTCCCAAGTACTGTGATTACAAGCGTGCGCCACTATGCCCAGCTGGAAATTCTTTTTTCGACTAATTTGTTCTGGGGCATTTCTCCAAGAGCCAGAGAGAACTACAAAAATGAACAGAAACATAGATGGGCCAGCAGTGCAGATGGAGGGGAGCGCAAAGTCACCGTGAATTTCAATTAGAGTTTTGGGCCTGATGTGGTGGCGCACACCTGTAATCCCAGTACTTGGGAGGCTGAGACAGGAGGATAGCAGGTTCGTGGCCAGCCTCAGCTACTTAGTGAGGCCCTCTGCAACTTAGTGAAACCCTGTTTCAAAAATAAAAGAATAAAATAGGGCTGGGGGGTGTAGCTCGGAGGTAGTATGTCCCTGGGTTCCATCCCCAGTACCAAAAAAAAAGGGGGGGCTGGGTGTGTATCCAGCAGGTAGAATGCCCCTGGGTTCAATCCCCAGTACCAAACAAAACAAACAAACAAACAAACAAAAACAAAAACAGAAAAGGTTTCAGGCTGGGGGTGTCATTCAGTGGTAGAGCACTTGCCTAGCATGTGTAAGGCCCTGGGTTCCATCCCCAGCACCATAAAGTAAATAATAAAATAAAAAAGAAAGTTTAAAGAAAAAACAAGAGCCAGGCGTGGTGGCACACACTTGTAATCCTAGTACTTGGGAGGCTGAGACAGGAGGATCACAGGTTCAAGGACAGACTCAATAACTTAGTGAGACCCGTTTCAAAATAAAAAATAAAATAATAGGGCTGGGGATGTAGCTCAGAGGTAGAATGCCCCTGGGTTCAATCCCCAATACCATAAATTAAAAAGAAAGAAAGAGAGAGACCCTGAAGCAGGCCCCAGGGGCTGAGCACCCCCTCCTTCCCAACCCCTTTCTTGTTATCCCTGGAGAGCCATGAAGGCTGATCCCAAAACTTCAGGCACCAGTTCCACTCCAGGGCCCATCCCACCATCTGGGAGGTCCCCAATCCCCACCCCATGCTCTCCCCCAATCACTATGGCTGTAGTCCCCCATGTCACTTCCTCCTGGAAGCCCTCCTGGATACACCAGGGTCCCACCAGTTCCAAAGGCCCCCTGGAAGCTTCCATCATGCCCTGTCTTGACCTCTAAGAAGCCAGTGCTCTCTGCAGTTTCTAGTCCTAGGGCCCCAAAGCAGCCCCCCTTCCTTCCACCCGGTGCCAAGCCTGTGTCCCTTCTCATGGGATCCTCATGGTGCCCCATGGCCTTGAGGCCCACAGAGGTGCCTGCCCTGTCCATGGGGACTGGGGTCCAAGCCTGCCCTCAACTAGAAATGGGAGTGTAAGGAGTCTGGGGGATCCCTGCGCTCCACCCCTGTGATTTTCTGGGAGGGGCTTTGTCATCAGATCTGGCCCCCAGGCCCGCAGGGCTGGAGCAGGCGCAGGGCAGGGATGCCGTCCCAGGCGCAGGTCTCCTGTGGGAACTTGCTTTGCAAATGTAAATATTTGCTGAGGGCCAGCTGGTGGCCGGAGCCAGGGGTGAGGGTCAGCGCTGGGGCTGGGAGCTCCAAGATACCCCCAGCCCGCCCCGGAGGCCTGGGAGGCTTGTCTGGGCCTGGCCCGGCTCCCTCTTCGGGGTGGGCGAAGTTTCCATTCGGTTCTGGTGCGCTCGCTTTATGCCAGGAACTGGAGCTGTGGTGTAACGAGTGCAGGTTGAGGCCAACTTGGCCAGGTGGGGAGAGCGAGAAGGTTGCAGGCGGGGGAGGGGGACAGCGCTGCTGACACCGTGGGCCCAGCGTCGAGGGAGGGAGGGTGACGCTGGGTCCTGATGGGTCAGCTGCCCCAACTGGTACAGGGGACAAGCTGGCAGGGAGGTGGGGACAGCCCAGCCTCCAGACAGGAGCGGCAGTGGACAGGCGGAGGACGGGGGGGACTGGCACAGAGAGCCTCAGGACTGAATCTGCAGAGCAAAGCGCGGGCTCAGCGGCACACCTGGCACCTGGACAGACCACAAGAGCGGTGTGGGCAGCGGGAGCCCGAGGCCCCGGACCGCCCTCGTGACTGTCCCGAGGCTCTGTGCCGTGTGATCTGTGGCAAATGTCCCTTCTCTGATTCTCCACCATGGAGGACAAGGGCTGTGCGGGGTGGGGAAGGGATATGCATGCTGAGTACTTGGGACTAATAACGGGGAGCAGAGGCAGCGCCAGGGCCTGGAGGGGAGTGGGGCCAGTCCCCGACTCTTTTTTTTTTTTTCTTGTGGTGCTGGGAATTGAACCGACGGGCATTCTACCTCTGAGCTATACCCCCAGCCCATTTTATATTTTGTTTTTGAAACAGAGTCTCACTAGGTTGCTCAGTATCACTATGATACTGAGTCTGTCCTCAAATTTGCGATCCTCCTGTCTTAGCCTTCCAAGTACTGGGATACAGGCATGTGCCACCATGCCTGGTTTCTTTTTTCTTTTTTTTTTTTTTGGTACTACGGATTGAACCCAGGAGCATTCTACGTCTGAGCTATACCCCCAGCCCATTTATTTATTTTTATTTATTTATTTATTTATTTATTTATTTATTTATTTATTTATTTTGTGGTACTGGGGATTGAATCCAGAAGCATTCTGTCTTTGAGCTACATCCCCAGCCCAATTTTATTTCTTATTTGGAAACAAGGTCTCACTAGGTTGATGAGAGTCTCACTACTTACTGAGGCTGTCCTTGAACCTCCGATCCTCCTGTCTCAGCCTCCCAAGTACTGAGATTACAGGCGTGCGCCACCACGCCTGGCTTTATTTTTTATTTTAAAACAGTGTCTCATTAAGATGCTGAGGATCTTCCTAAATTGCTGAGGCTTGAATGTGCGATCCTCCTGTCTCAGCCTCTCAAGTACTGGGATTACGGGTGTGTACCACCACGCCTGGCTCTTTTTTTTTTTTTTTTTGGCTCTGGGGATGGACCCCCTCTTGCAGGCAGGCAAGCGCTGGGCCACCAATTCACATTCCCGGCTGGGAGGTGCTGGGGCCGAGACTGGCCTCTGTCGGCCTCGCAGCAGCCTAGCTGTCTGAACACACTCTCGGGTGTCCTCCGCCCGGCTGGCCAGGCTGGGACCCCGCTCCGGCTCGCGGCTGTTGCCCTGAGCACAGCTCCCCCCTGGGCCTCACTTTCTACGCCTGGACCTTCTGCACGGGGCATGATGGCAGGCTGCGGGAGCGTAAGGAGGGCAGCGCCAGCACAGCGGACAGTGGTGGCTTCCCTTCGCACCATCGACACTGCCGGAGGAGGGGCCGGGGCAGGGGATGCCGCAGACCTTGGTCAGAGTACTGGGGAGAAGGCTGGCCATAGTGCCTATTGCTGTGTGAACTTGTGTGAGGAGGTGCCCTCTCTGAGCCTCATTTTTATCATCTGGACAATGGAGCTGACCGGTAAGAGATCTGTCTGCAGGGAGCCCCCAGTGGCAGGGTGACACCCGAGTGACTGAAGCAGCCCCGGCCCTCAGCAGAGCCCCAGCCCAGGGCCTGGAGGGGCTGGCCCAGCACAGAGAAGGCAGATGCCAGGCCCTGCCCGGAGGCCATGGCGCCATGCTGGCCCGCTGCCGCCCAAGCCTAAAAGGTACATTCTGGCCTGGATCCTTTCTCGCCCATTGTTTCCAACGAGCCCCATTGTTTCCATGAACAGGCAGCCAGGTGAGAGCCCAGCCAAGTCCTCCCGCCCGCGCCCGCGGCCCCTCTACCAAGGGCGGGAGGAAGAGCGGCCAGCGGGTCGCGCTCCTGCCTCTCGCGCTGAGTGACCGCAGCAGTCCCTTTGCCTCTAAGCCAGTTTCCCCATTCATAACATGGGGCCGTGTGTGTGTGTGTGTGTGTGTGTGTGTGTGTGTGTGTGTGAGAGAGAGAGAGAGAGAGGGAGGGTGAGAGAGGGAGAGAGCACGCACACGCAACTGGGGCAGTCTACATCTGAGCTATACCTCCAGCCCTATTTAATTTTTATTTGGAAACAGGGTCTCATTAGGTTGATGAGAATCTCACTACTTGCTGAGGCTGTCCTCAAACCAGCAATCCTTCTGTCTCAGCCTCCCAAGTACTGGGATTACGGGAATGCGCCACCACACCCAGCTTTTTTTTCAATTTGAAACAGGGTCTCACTAAATTGTGATGGCCTCACTAAGTTGCTGAGGCTGGCCACAAATCTGCGATCCTCCTGTCTCAGCATCCCAAGTACTGGGATTACAAGTGTGCGCCACCATGCCCAATTTAATTTTTTTAAATTTTGAAATGGGGTCTCACTAAGTTGCTGAGGGTCTTGCTAAGTTGCTGGGGCTGGCCTCGAACCTGTGACCCTCCTGTCTCAGCCTCCCAAGTTCTGGGATTACAGGCCTGCACCACCACACCCGGCTACATAAGGGTCCCCCCTTTTTTTGTGGTACTGGGGATAGAACATTCTATCTCTGAGCTACATCCCTGGCCCTATTTTATTCTTATTTTGTTTTTATTTGAAACAGGTCCTCACTAAGTTGCTGAGGCTGGCCTCAAACCTGCGACCCTCCTGTTTCAGCCTCCCAAGTCCTGAGATTACAGGTGTGCGCCACGGCCCCTGGCTACATAGGGCCCCTTTTCGCCCCATCCTCTCGGGTCATCATGAACATCAAATGAGCCTATCCTCACGCACTGGCACAGAGTGAATGTCCCCATTCTACAGATGAGAAAACCAGAGCATAGTGTGGTCGAGTCCTTTGCTGGAGCCCGCCAGCCTCAAATCTGGAGGCTCCAGGCCTGTTTGTTGAGCTAATGACTGAGAAGTGGGGCCTCAGATGAGGGAGGCAGGGCTGTGTCTGCTGCATCGCCATGGAATTCCCAGCACAGAGGTCAGAAGGGGAGAGGAGGCCATTTACGGAGCACCTACTAGGTGCCAGGCATGACTGCCCACTTTTCAACCCTAGGTGACTTCTAGATAAAGCCAAGGTTCAGAGAGGTACAGCAAGTGGCCTCAAGTCACACAGCACAGCACAACTGATACAGGGCTGGGTTCTGGAAGGACGGGTGTTCCCTTTCCTTTGTGGCTCATCCCAGGCTGCTTGGGGTGGGGAGGAGGATGCAGTTCTGTGGTCCCAGGGTCAGGTGACAGCAATGAGCAGGCCACAAGGGCAACCGGCAGCAGGGGAAACAGCTGGGGGAGCCCGGCCTGAATCCAGCTGTGACAGAGTAGGGGACAGGCCAGCAATGTCCTGTGCCTCCCCACCCCCATTCCCAGGGCCCCAGCAGAGTAGTTTCCAGAACATTCAGGCCTGACCACCCACTTTCCCACTTCCCTTTCCTTAGCTGCAACCTGTAGGCGGGAGAGGCCCGTCCCATCCCGTCGGTCAGGACGCTGCGCCCACCATGGGCTCCAGGCCACCAGAAGCGTCTTCCCTGCTTCAATCCATCAGACCGCGCCACCCAGCCCACGTCACAGGCGAGGACGCGAGGCTCGGGCGGAGCCCTAGGCTGCTGCAAGTGTGCACGCGCCCTTCAGCAAAGGTGCCCTTCCAAAGAGTGGGCAGAGGATGTCACCCGATCCCAGGCCCCGGTCGGGTCTCTTGCACAGTGACCTGCACCACAGTGCACGGGGAGGCTGGCGTGTGGCACAGCTGACCTGCCCCACGACACCCTGTAGGACCCGGACCGAGGCCCTGCTGCAGCCCGCAGCCATAGGGTGGCCTGATCCAGTGCCGCCCTGAGGCCCGCCTGAGCAGAGCCCAGGACAGGGACCTGCCCCCACCTGTCCTCTGCCCTCGCCCATCCACCCTTGGGAGGGGAGGCAGGGACAGAGTGGCCTTTGGGGCCTCTCTCGTGGAATCCGCCCACAGCTCCTTGGCGTCCTTGGCAGCCGCCCCTCGCGCCTTCACCTCTCCCTCCCGCCTGCCGGGAGAGGGCGCTGTCCCAGCCCCAGCCTCCCGCGCACACCGCGCGGCCTCTCAGGGAGTTGGCACTGATGGCTCCTCTTCTCCCTTCAGCCAACTCGTTCCCCCCAGCTCCTCTGGGGACCCCCGCCCCCAGACCCTTCTTGACCACCTCCCTTTTGTGCTTCTTGGGGAATTCTGCCTCACCCAGTCCCTGTGACACTCTGGGGCTTCGACTCTGCCTCTCAGGGCCTCAGTCGCCTCATCTGTGAACTGGGTGGCTATAAATCTCTCATGAAACACCCATGAGCTGGGCATGGTGGCACACCCCTATAATCCCAGCACTTGGGAGGCTGAGACAGGAGGATCGCAGGTTTGAGGCCAGCCTCAGCAACTTAGCAAGATTCTCAGCCACTTAGCGAGACCCTGTTTCCAAATAAAAAATAAAATAGGGCTGAGGGTATAGCCCAGAGGTAGAAGGCCAATGGGTTCTATCCCCAGTACCACACACACACACACACACACACACACACACACACACACACACACACAAATCCAGCAGCACCTGCGAGCAGTGGCTTCTGCTAGCACCAGGCTCCCTAATCCAGAGGCCGTGTTTTCACTTGGCCCTGCTCCTGGAATCAGGATCCATCCTGCAGCTGATGTTCCCATTCCTGTGCCATACTTGGGGACTCAGCGCTTGGTGCCCCCAAACCTGCTGCTCAGGGGGTCAGCCAGGCAGCGAGGGTGGGTCCAGAGGCTCAGCAGAGAGGCGGGTCTGGCAACGAGAGGGCTCCCCAGGGAAGAGCACCGCTGGGCTCCTGAGCCGCCCTGAGCTGCGGTGGGGGAGGTGAGGGGGCCCTCTGCCTGGGCCACTCTCTGCACACGGTGCACAGCTGAGCAGCTGAGTCCACCCCCAAGTAGTGGAGTCGTGGAGACAGAGTCCCAGCTCTGCCGTGTGGGAGCTGTGCGTCCAGCACCCTCTCGAGCCTCGGTCTCCTCACTGCAGGGTGGGAACCACCACCCCCACCTCTGACCCATGGAGCCAACTGGAATGTCCCTTTGCTTAACATGGCATGTGTTACCATGTCCTGTGGAAATGTTGGATGGGTTTTCCCTGAGTGCTAGAGTTTGGATCCAGAATGTCTGCCAAAGGCCTATGTCTTATAGGCTTGATGCTCCGGGTGGCGCTATTGGGAGGTGGTGGAACCTTTAAGAGGCGGAGCCTAGTGGGAGGTGTCTAGGTCACTGGGGGTGTGCCCTTGAGGGGATAGTGGGACCTGGCCCCCTCCTTGCTTTTTTGTCCTTCCTGGCCATGAGGAGTGCCCCAGCCATGATGTGCTGCCTTGCCATAGGCCCAAGCCACAGGGCCAACTGATCATGGGCCAGAAGTTCCAAAATGTGAGCCCAAGTAGGCCTTTTTGCTGTATAAGTGGATTATCTCAGTTATTTTGTTATAGTGATGGAAAGCTGACCAACACCCCAAGTTTATAGGAAAGACTTGGGATGGGACGACTTAAAACGTGACTGGGGTAACACGTGTGAAATCCTCCTATGGCCCCTGAGAGTCTCCCAAGAGGCAAGGGGTCATAGTAAAGGGTCAGCATGCACCAGGAGTGCCCAAGCGTTGCTGTCCCCAGCAGCTCTGTGCAGCAGGCTCCTGCATGCATGGTGCTGTGCGTGTGCAACGTCTTTAGACTTAGCAACAGTTTACTGCTGTTGCACACCCACCAAAGCCACTCGGTTCACTGTCACAAGGCCCAAGTAACAGCCAGGCCGCCTACCTTCCTCGCAGCTCACCCCCGAATGGCCAGGGCAGCACCTCCACTCGCGAGCAGTCACCGTCTTGTATGTCACCTTGTACGTGGGCCTCACCACGGTTCTGTAGCTGAAAGAGTGTCCAGGTGGCCTGGCTCAGACAGGGTCACCTACTGCCATTTCTACTGCCTTGGAGGACAAACCCAGAACCCCCAGGATCCTCTGTCACCTCCAGACCTCTCTGGAGTCTTTCTCCTCCTGTGGTCTGGGATTTAGCCCTTCCTGAGCCCCTGCCACGCCCCCACGGCCAAAGGGAGCTGGTTACCAACTGGACAGCGTCCCCTGCTGGCTGGGACGCTGCCTGAGTGAAGGAACACAGGTGCACGGTGACCCTCCACGGTTTCCTCCCGCCACAGCGTTCTTTGCTCCCTCCACCCTTGGGGCCCAGCGGTGGCCTGCACTCCACTCCCCAGGCCTTTGCCCGTGCTGTGCTGCCTTCTCCTGGTGCGCCACGAGCGCCTTCTCCACCGCAGCCCCGCTCACCTGCTCCCTGGGCAGCTCATGGGCCAGGGACAGTTCTGCAGTACTCGCTGAAGGTACGTGCCATTTTGCACGTGGCACGAGATGGTACGGGTCACCACGTATGAGCACCAGTTCCTGAAACAGAGACAAAGGGAGGAAGCTCAGGTACGGGTGCAGCGCTGCCAGGGACCCCAGGAGGATGGGCGAGGAGGCCCGTCCTCTCCAGGGCCCCCGAGTCTCCAGCAGAGATGCCCAAGCTCTCCGTGGTGAGGCTGAGACAGATCCTCCTGTCTCAGCCTCCCAAGTACTGGGATTACAAGCATGCGCCACCACGCCTGGCTAGAAATGTATTTTTATTTTATTGTGGTACTGGAGGGTTAAACCCAGGGTTGTTCTACCTCTGAGCTACATTCCCAGCCCTATTTTATTTTGAAACAGGGTCTCACTAAATTGCTGAGGCTGGCCTCGAACCGGTGATCCTCCTGTCTCAGCCTCCCAAGTGCTGGGATTTACTCTTACTTTAATAGAAGTGCGACTGCTCTATAACTTTGTTTCCCCCTTAACCGGACGTGACGGCTGGCTCTCAGGTCAGCACGCAGGGCCCTTGGGCTCTGTGATGGTGTCTGGTTTTCTGCACCTGGTGGTCCCACGGCTGTTTAGGCCGTTCTCAGTTTTGTGCCATTCACAATGGTGCAGCAGTAAACACCTGTCACCTGGGCCACAGGACAGCTGGCCAAGAGCTCTGTCACATTCCTGCCACCTCAGGGGCCAGAAGAACTGTCCCTTCTGCCAGTTTGGCCGCCTGCAGGCCTTGGCCTAGGCTTTTCTTCCTCCTACAGGGATTCTAGCGTGGTGCAGAGATGGAGGGACTTCCCCAGGGCCCCAGAGCAGCTCGGGGAGTCCCGGCTCCAGCCAAGGGCTTTCTCATTCCAGTGGGTGCGGCGCCTCCATGATGGCCCGGGCATTCCAGGTGCTCAGCGGCCCTCGGCCTGCACGGGGTCACGGCCCTGTGATTTTTGTCTGGCAGGGGAAGGAGGGATGGTTTCAGGTGACCTTTCCCAGCCTGGGCCCCCACCCCACCATACTTCCCTTTGTGGCCTTGAGCCCAAGGTCAGCAGGTTCCCAGGGGGGACCTTCACAGAGCCATGGACCGTGGCTCCTGGAGATGGGGAGGAGAGGGGAGCCGAGGCCTCTGGGATGGAGTCAGAGGCCAGGCTGGGCTGTCCACATTCCTGGGTTCAAATCCGGCTCCTCAGCCGGGCATGGTGGCGCACGCTTGTAATCCCAGTACTTGGGAGGCTGAGACCGAGGATCCGGGTTCGCGGCCAGCCTCAGCTACTTAGTGAGGCCCTCTGCAACTTAGTGAGACTCGGTTTCAAAATAAAGAATAAAAAATAGGGCTGGGGGTGTAGCCTGAAGGTAGAATGCCCCTGGGTTCAATCCCCGGTACCACCAAAAAAAAAAAAAAAAAAAAGGCTGGGAGTGTAGCTCAGAAGTAGAATGTCCCTGGATTTAATCCCCAGTACCACAAAAAAAAAAAAAAAAAGAAAAAGAAAAAGAAATCCAGCTCCTCCATGCACTAGCCTGGTGACATGAACAGTCGTCTTCACCTCTCTGAGCCTCAGTTACCCCTCTAAAACAAGGGGGGTACCCTTCTGGTTCACTATTGAAGGATGATATATTTTTTTTTTAGTACTGAAGATTGAACCCAGAGGCATTCTACCTCCAAGTGATACCCCCAGCCCTATTTATTTATTTATTGGTTGGTTGGTTGGTTTTTTTGTTTGTACTAGGGATTGAACCCAGAGGCATTCTACCTCTGAGCTACACCTCCAGCCCTATTTTTTATTTTGAAATAGGGTCTCGCTAGGTTGTTAAGAGTCTCACTAACTTGCTGAGGCAGGTTTCCAACCTGTGATTCACCTGTCTCAGCCTCCCAAGTATTGGGATTACAAGTGTGTACTACCATGCCCAGCTTTTTAGTTTTTATTTTGAAACAAGGTCTCGCTAAGTTACTGAGGCTGGCCTCAAACTTTGACCCTCCTGTCTCAGCCTCCCAAGTACTGGGATTATAGGCATGCACCACTGTACTGGGCTGACACAAATAGTCTTTTTTTTTTTTTTTTTGGTGGTACTGGGGATTGAACCCAGGGGCATTCTGCCTCTGAGCTATACCCCCAACCCTATTTTATTTTGAAACAGGGTCTCACTGAGTTGAGGAGGGCCTCACTAAGTTGCTGAGGCTGGTCTCGAACCTGTGATCCTCCTGTCTCAGCCTCCCAAGTACTGGGATCACAGGTGTGTGCCACCATGCCCAGCAATAAATACTCTCAACATACAGTAAGTGCTCACTATGTGCAGTGCACTATGACCTCAGTTGGTGTCTGGAGAAGACAGTCCTCTGTGCTTAGAACATCGTGCGTCCTGCCTGTCAGAGAGGGGACATGAGGAGAAGTGAGACAGAGCCTGTCCTCTCCTGCGCCAGCAGAGGGGGACAGGCACGAACTGCCAGCTACTTCAACATGGCAGGTACCCGCCAGGTCTGCTCAGGTGGGTGCAGGAAAGGATGCACGGGGGCTTTGAAGGTGGGAGGTGGCAGGTGGAGAGGTGGAGGAAGAGTGCTCCAGGCAGCGGGTGGGGCAGGAGGCAAGGCCCGGCGGGGAGGAATCCACAGTGGGTGCCAAGGGTGCAGAGGGATCTTCTGCGGGTGTGGGCACCACAGGTCCCGAGGGCAGGCTGTGGGGGAAGCAAGGGAGGGACCTGCCAGGTTGCCATTATGTGACACTCCCTACTTAGTTGCGGTGGCACACTTGCAGTCCCAGAAGGCTGAGGCAGGAAGATTGCTTAGGCAGGAGTTCGAGGCCAACCCGGGCAACACGGCAAGACCCCCCCAGCAGGTGTGGTGGCGCACGCCTGTAATCCCAGGACTTGGGAGGCTGAGACAGGAGGATCGCAGGTTCCAGGTCAGTGCATAATAACGGTGAGACTCTGTTTCAAAGTAAAAATAAAAAAAAGGACTGGGGGTGTAGCTCAGAGGTAGGATGCCCTGAGTTCCATCCCCAGTACCAAAAAAACAAAAAAAGACTTCCCACCCTGCAGAGCCTCAGGTCGCTACGGCTGTGGTTTTGAGCTTGATGGGATTGTTTGGAGGGTGGGGACATAAGCACCTTTGGGAAACTGATGTGAACTGCGGCTTCTCCCTCCCAAGATGCATAAAACCTGGAGTATAATTTCAGGGGGCTTGGAAGCTCCCCAGGCGGATCCAGGGCTGTGTGAGCCAAGGAAGAGGGAAGGAAGGGAGGGAGGGAGCAACCGGGCAGAGGAAAGCTGGAAGCCCAGGATACAGGAGGGGGCTCCCGGGCACAGGATGCCAGTGCACAGACACACACACACGCAAACACACAGGCGCACTCAAACACACGCTCATACAGGTGTACAGGGGCAAATGCGCACGCAACCAGCATGGCAGTGAGCACACACACGGAAACATTTACAAATGAATGTGCCTGTGTGCACACATGCAGATGCACAGAAACACACACTCGTGCACACAGGCCAAGGCAAGTCCAGCAGGGCAGGTAGCTGCAGAAATGGCCCTCCTCCCTGCAGATGTGTCTGAACACGCACACGCTCACACACACTCTCTCCCGTGGACACAGGCAGGCTGAGGCTGTGATCTCTGTGTGTGTCCACACAAGCACACACAGGATCACGTGCCTCACCCGTGTACACACATGCACACGCACACACATCTCTCACACAGACACATGCCGGTGGGCACATAATGCTGATGATCTTCCTCTTATACATGTCAATGCAGTAACACACAGAGCCCTGTGTTACAGAGCACAGCCCCCTTCCCAGTCCCTGGACCAGGCTAGGGAAGGTGGGCCTGTGACAGGCCCAAGCTCCTCAAGAGCGTCCTGCCCCTCAGTCCAGTTTCCAGGTGCAGTAGGAGGGAGACTTTTTAAAGTATGGACCTAAGCCGGGCATGGTGGCGCACGCTTGTAATCCCAGTACTTGGGAGGCTGAGACCGGAGGATCTGGGTTTGCAGCCAGCCTCAGCTACTTAGTGAGGCCTCCACAACTTAGTGAGACCCTTTTTCAAAATAAAGAATAAGCCGGGCGTGGTGGCGCACGCTTGTAATCCCAGTACTTTGGGAGGTGGAGACCGGAGGATCCGGGTTCGCGGCCAACCTCAGTACACATGCGTGGGCGCGCGCGCGCGCGATCAATCAATCAATCTCTCTCTCTCTCTCTCTCTCTCTCTCTCCCTCCTCTCTCTCTCTACCTAGCGAGGCCCTCCACAACTTCGTGAGACCCGGTTTCAAAAATAAAGCATGAAAAAATAGGGCTGGGGCGTAGCGCGGAGGTAGAACGCCCCTGCGTTCAATCCCGGGTACCGCAAAAAAAAAAAAAAAAGGATAAAAAAATAGGGCTGGGGTGTAGCTCAGAGGTAGAATGCCCCTGGGTTCAATCCCCGGTACTGCAATAAATAAATAAATAAATAAAGTATGGACCTAATGTTGCTACTGCCCGCCAGGGAATCCAAAGTCCACCATGGCTCCCCATTGCCCTCCAAGCCCTGCCTGCTCCAACCTTCATCCTCAGGCTGCTCGCGTCTACCACACACTCATGCTGCCCCTTCTCCCGCCTCTGATCTCTCCGAATGGGGATCACTTAGCCTGAAAAGCCTCGCCCCTGTGTCCTGACAAACTCCTGTTCATCCTTTGGTCTCAGCCCAGAAGCCCAGACTGGGTTGTGTGTCTCCACTCACAGTGGCTCTAAGCTTTACTCTGCAGGTGTGGGGAAGGGCAGGGGCTACGTCAGCGTGGGAATCAGTCCAAGGATGCTCAGGGATGTTTGCTGAATGACTGAATGAGAACAGACAGTGGCCCTGGGCAGAGGAACCAGGACCTAAGGTTCCCAGAAATGGGGTGCTACCTGGATACTCTGCCTCCATCCCTTCTATCCCTGGGGGCTTCCTTCTCTGGAGGTGAGGTGGGGCCAGGGCAGGTGCTGGGAGGAGACAGCATGAGGTCCCTCCTGCCTCTTCTGCCCACTCAGCACCTCCTGGGCCCCTAGAAGCCACTGGGAGAGGAGGAAACAGGCCAGACCAGCTCAGCCTGGCACTGGCCACCCCCTCTAGGGTCCCCCCACACCCGGCCTCCACTCCCTGCCACGGGGGGCCCAGGGACTTTGTCTCCGCAGGGCCCAGGGCTGCGATCCGGAACAGCGATAGGGGCTAATTGCAGGAGGCAGCCAAGCGGGCCCTGGGCCAAGGGCCGTTATGAAAAGGAGAGGAAAGAACAGAGACAGGCGGGTGGGGGCGGGGTGACGAGAGCCAGAGCCCTGGCCCTGCTGCTTCCTAAATCGGTGACCTTGGAAGAGGCCCTGACCCTCTCTGACCTCACTTTGTCCATCTGCAAATGGGGAGAGCAGATGGCCTCTGCTGGGGAGGTCTCGTACAAAGCGCTCAGCACCTCGCCTGGCGCGGTGGTTAAGCCCTGCTCCTGGACTGGGATGCCACAGCCAGATGTGGGTCCCACCCCTGGCAGCTGTGGCCCAGGGGCTCCCCTGGGGCTTGAGGATTCCAGCGCATGTGGCACAGAGCTGGATCTGAGCCCTGGGGAGGAGCTGGGGCTGATGCCTCCTTCGTTGGAGCTCTTTGCGCTCCCCAGTCCTAGGATTTGCCCAAAGGAAGCCAGGACCGCAGGGCCGGAGGCTGGACCAGGACAACGGCGACGGTGACAGTGATGGCTTGGAGTCTAGAGCCACGGTGCTGAGATGAGCACTTCAAAGAAATGGGGCTTCAGGCCAGGTGTGGTGGCACATGCCTATAATCCTAGTACTTGGGAGGCTGAGTCAGGAGGATTGCAGGTTCGATGTCAGCCTTAGCACCCTAGCAAGGCCCTCAGCAACTTAGTGAGACTCTTTCAAATAAAAAATAAAAAGGGCTGGGGGTGTAGCTCAGACGTAGAATGGCCCTGGGTTCAGTGTCTAGTATCACACACACACAAATGAAAGAAAGAAAAATAAATGGAGGCTTCAGGCTGGGAGGGACCTCGGAAGGTCAAGCAACAGCCCCATAGGGGCTAGGAGGCTGGCAGGGCATCCACAAGTCAAGGTGGCTCTGCACAGCCCTGGGCACCCTAGTTTCTGGGTCTCAAAGTCTCACCAAATTCCTGGAAGTGGGGGCGGCCCCTTGGATGCCTTCCCGGGCCGCCCCCTCCCCAGGCACAAAGCTTCTTTTCTGCCTTTGGTCCCTCGGCTGCCAAGGGGTGCCAGGGGCGCCTGGCTGGGGGTGGAAGGAGGCCTGATGGGACGCGACATCCCTATGCGGTCTCCAGCGCCTGGGACAGGGCCACAAGGGGAGGGACCGGCTGCCAAGGACCAGAGTCGTCCGGCTCCAGGGCTCTCCCCCACTTCATTATGGAGGTGGCAGGAACTCGAGGCCCGCACTGATTGCATGCAGGACTGGCCACTTTCAAAACACACCCCCCGAAAAGGGGGTGAGAACAAGACAGAAACTGAGACGCATAGCCATGACTGTCTCACAGCAAGGGGGTGACAGAGCCAGGAATAAAGCCCTGTTCTGTGCAAAGTCAGAGCTCCTAACTCCTATCCATGACCTGCAAACTCTCCCGGCCTCCCAACCAACAGGTTCTCTCCCTCTCTGTTGTCCAGAAAAAGACACTGGATTTGCAAACCAACTCGCCTGGTCTTGGGCGCCTCTATTCCTCTCTAGACTTCAGTCTCCTTATCTGTAAAATGGGAGCAAGCGCATCACCCACAGGGCTTTTGTGACGCTCAGGCTATTGAGATCGCCTTTTGTGAAAAGATGGGGTGCCGGTCCCCGGGGACCGCCAGATACCTGCCCAGTCACCATCCTGTTCCCAGCCCAGGAAGCTCTGGGGGCTGAGGAGCAGAGGCTGGAGGCCCTGCCTTGGCCTGGCAGGAGGAAGTCCAGGCCTTAACCTCTCTCGACCGTCAC
Organism: Glis glis; assembly: GCA_004027185.1. Taxonomy (NCBI): domain Eukaryota; kingdom Metazoa; phylum Chordata; class Mammalia; order Rodentia; family Gliridae; genus Glis; species Glis glis. The sequence continues at coordinate 15,435 of PVJS01024763.1, forward strand.
CCTGGGCCTGACACTGGGGTTCCGAGTTCATCATCTCTGCCGTCCTAACATCTGGGATGCCGGGGCTCACCCTGCTCTGCGCTTGTCTCAGTAGCAGCTGGGAAGATTTGGGCAGGGGCAATGGATACAGGAAAAGTGCGCTATCCAAGCCAGCCGTGGTCAGCACGCGGTAGGTGGTGGCTGTGACACGCTGCCACACGTCCATCCCCATCTCAGACAACTGCTCTTCCGGCCTCTGACTGCCTCGGTCCTTCCATCCTCCAGGCCTGCCCATGCCACCTACTTCTGCTGGCCCAGCAGGGGCATGCTGGCCCCTGACCACTGGGAAAGGGGAATTTCTGAAAAGAATTAAAGAATCCAGGCCGTAGGGGGTGGGGGCTGGGCTGGCCTCTGAATGGGATGAAAAGGCCCGGAGAGGCCGGGCTAGTCCTCCACATTGTCTGCCTTGGACAACAGGGGCTGGCCCTCGAGAGGGACGGGGCAGGAGCCGCAGGCAGATCAGGGGCCAGGACAGGTTCAAACACTGGCACCAAGGCCAGAAAGAGAGATCTGCACCCCACCTCTCCGATGAATAATGGCCCACGAACCTAGATTATGTTGGTTCTCTGGCCTCAGTCTGGTCATCTGTTGGATGGGACAGTTTCGTCTACCTCCTTCAGTTTTTGCAGGATTAATGATGATGCCGTATATAAAGGGTCCCAGAGGGCCAGGTACTGAGAGACACTCTCTAAAGGCTGGCAGAGGGAATGTTCCCAGCTGTTAGAAGAGCAGCAGGAAGACAGAACGCTCTGTCCCATCTCTGTCCAAAATGCCAGGTCCCCAGGGAGCCTCTGACCCTGACCCACTGGGCCGAGTCTCCACCCCAGTCCTTCCTCTAAGGGAAATAAATAGCCGGGATACTAAAAATAAATAAATAAATTAAGCCAGGAACCGGGAAAAGAGGAGGGGGTCTCCGAGGATCAGCCAAGGGGTGTCCCGGGCTTTTCCCACGTGCAGGGGTCCAAGGCGCCAGAAATGGGCGGAGGGCTTCGCTATCATTGCGCCCTGTCCCCCTCCTGTTGGGCTCGGGCTGCAGAGGAGGGAGTGGGGGAGGCTGCGGGCTCGGGACACTTGGGTAGGGGACCCCGCACTCCCGGGAGCCTCGGCCGGCGGGCAGCGCAGGTCGCGGGGTGGCCCGGGTCCCTGCCCCCACCGGACCGCACCGAGGAGGGGACGGGGTCGCCTTCGCGATGCCGGGATTGCACCGGGCGGCGGTGCGCCCGCACTCCCGCCCATCCCCGCTGGCAGGGCGTGGAGGGGACCCCTTACCTGCGTCCGGAGAAGGGGGCGCCCCCGACGCTCCACGCGGCGCCGCCTCCGGGGAGCAGGAGCCCGAGGCAGAGCAGCGCCCAGGCCCGCGGGCCGCCCATGCTGCCCGCCCCGCGCCCTCCGCGCCCCTCGCCGCCGCCCCCGGCCTGCGCCCCGGACGCGCGAGCGGCTCCCTGCGCGGCGCGCTCCCGGCCTGCCCGCCCCTCGCGCGGCCCCCCGCCCCCGGCGCCGCCTCCCGCCAACCCGGAAGGAGCCCGGGGGCCGCGCCGCCGCCAGGAGGCCCGCCGGGGTCCACCTGAGCCCGCGCCGCGCCCGCGCCCGCGCCGCGCGGCCCGGGGCGCGCCCGCTCGGAGGTGCCCTCCCACGTGCTCAAATCGGGAAACGGGGGCCCGGGACCACTGTCCCAGACGCGCCGGGACCCGACCCCACGGCGCCTGAGCGAAGGAAGCGGGACTCGTCCCTTCCCCACGTCCTTGCGGAACCCCGTTCCCGAACACGCGGCATCCGCTCCTCCATCCCACAAAGGCTTCCTGAGCGCGGGTGCCATTGTGTAGCGGGCATCTCAGCGCCGCCTCGCATCCTGTCTCCGCTTAAACTAAAGCTCTCTCTGTGCCGCGTGGGCACTCTCATCCCCATTCCATAGATGAGGAAACTGAGGCCCGGCACTCACAGCCCCCCACCCGGGATTGGCTCCAGAAGCGCAGTGTCCACTCTTATTCCCATTTTACAGATGGAGAAACTAAGGCACGGAGAGGAGCTGTCGTTTGCTTAAAGGAACCGGGCAGTGGTTGGTAGAGCCAGGATTTGAACCCAGATCGATTTCAGAGGGTGTCAGCTCTTAACCACAATTCGGCAAGAGGGTAAATAGCACTTTGGTCACGGTGCCAGCTTTGCCCCTCGGGAGCTGCCTCCCTCCTTTCCATGTGAGAGTGCTGCGCACCTACTGTGCGTCGCATCACTGGCCCCAAGGGGATGCAGCTTCGTGCCTCCGCTTAGCTCCGGATTTCGACGCAGCTACATCGGCGCGGCGCCCGCCCCCGCGTGGCCCCTTGCTCTTGAGGGGTCATGTCCCAAGAGGACCCCAGGCCTTTCCGAGGTCCATGTCAAGTGGCGGGAGCAAAACCCTCATCCCCAAGGGACACTCGAAGAGCATGCAGCTGTTTAGGAAGGAACGGCAGCGGGCAGTGGCTTCCGTCCTGGGGTGACATGGAGGGACTGAGAGGTGTCTGAGACCCCAGATGGGCTTCACAGAATGAGGGTGCAGTAACACCGTGAGATGCTCCTGCCATCGTGGCGTTGCTTCAGGATAGTGCAGAAGATCCCTTTCCCAGCAAGGGGCCCTCTCTGCAGAAGCTTGTGTCTACATCTTCACATCAAAGAGAGCCTCCATCCCTGTGATCCCAGTACTTGGGAAGCTGAGACAGGAAGATCGAAGATTTGAGGCCAGCCATAGCAATTTAGTGAGCCCTCCACAACTTAGTGAGATCCTGTCTCAACATAAAAAACAAGGCTGGAGGTGTAGCTCAGAGGTAGAATGCCACACACGAAAGAAAGAAAGAAAGAAAGAAAGAAAGAAAGAAAGAAAGAAAGGAGGGAGGGAGGGAGGGAGGGAGGGAGGGAGGAAGGAAGGAAGGAAGGAAGGAAGGAAGGAAGGAAGGAAGGAAGGAAGGAAGCCTCCTTGCTGAGGCTGGGATTCCCGGGTCCAGGATATACTGGCAGCGACAGCCAGCCCCGGTGTCAATGCAGTCTGGTGGGTGGCGCCCACAGTCCTAGGTATCAATTCCACAGCAACAGCTGTGTGGCCTGAGACAAGTCACTTCCCATCTCTGAGTCTAGTTTCCTTGCCTGGAGAAAGTCAGAGGGTCTTTTTTACAATCTGTCTGGCACAGCAGTCCACACTCCTGGGGGAGTGTCCTTTCAGGGGTCTCAGGCACAGCCAAAGCCCCCATTTTCTAGTGGCAGTAGGGAATTGAACCCAGGGGCATTCTACCTCTGAGCTACACTCCCAGCCCTGTTTTATTTTTTATTTTGAAACAGGGTTTCACTAAGTTGCCGAGGCTGGCTTCAAACCTGCGCTCCTCCCGTCTCAGTCTCCTAAGTACTGGGATTACAGGCGTGCGCCACCATGCCCGGTTTGAAGCTCCCATCCCCTTTTTTTGCTTGTGGTGCTGGGATTGAACCCAGTGCCATTCTACCTCCCAGCTACACCCCCAGCCCTATTTATTTATATTTTTATTTTTGGGTTTTTTTTTTTTTTTGGTACTGGGGGTTGAACCCAGGGGCATTTTACCTCCGAGCTACATCCCCAGTTCTTTTTTAAAATTTTTGTTATTTTGAAACAGGGTCTTGCCATGTTGCTGAAGCTGGCCTCAAACCTTTGATCCTCCTGACTCAGCCTCCCAAGTACTGGATTACGGGCGTGTGCCACCAGCCCTCTTTTAAGGGCTCGCTTTCCTGGCTGGCGGATGGCGCCTGCTTCTGGTCCTGTGTCCTAGCTGAGCGGAGAGGCAGGAATGCTGCGGGGCCTGGGTTTTGGCTATTTGAGGTTTCAGCGTTTGCTGAGACAGGGAGGAGAGCAGCGGCTGGCTTGAGATCTCAGGGCCTGTCGCTGCGGGTGGGGCCTCCCCGCTGGGGCCCGGTCCCCTCTGCTGCCAAGACCAGACCACAGCCACCAATAAGGACAGCAGCTTCCGTTCAGAGCGCTGACCCTGCGCCAGGCGTGGGGCTAAGCATTTTGCTCTCATTGTCTCTGTCCTCCTCTCTGCCACCCGGGAGGCAGCCTTATTGTCCCCAGGTGTGGGGCTCAGGGGCAAAGGCACTCTCTCGAGTCCCGTGCTAGTGGGCACTGGGTGCTGGTCTGCGCGCTGACCACTGGACTCACTGCCCCCCTCCCCTTTAGCCGGCTTCTTTGGGATGAGGGAGAACTTGGCTCAGATTTGGGCGCCCCTGCGGGGGGCCACAGAGACCAGGGAGAACACATGCGCAGGCCTGGACCCACCCACTCAAGACCACACAGGGACACGCGGCCTGTCTGCTGCAGTTTCCCTGACCACCCACCCGCCCGGCCCAGTCCAAACAGGAAATGCTTCCCTCCCCCTAACAAACAAACCTGGCCGCAGCCTCCTTCCCTGTGAGCTCCCACTGGGCCTCTGTCCCCTGGCTAAGTCCCATGGGACAGCCTCCCCAGCGGGGGATGCCCCAGAATGCCAGTCAGGTTCACACACCAGCTCCGGAGCCCCATCTGATCCACCCACATCGGGCCTAACCTAGAGGTGAGGAAGCAGCTGGAGGGGCCCAGAGGTGCCCAGAGCCCGGGGTGGCAGTCCCCAGGCTCAGGCCTCATGGCCCGTTAGCCCTGGAGCCTGAGAGGGAAGGGTCACGCCCACGTCTGCAGTCCTCAAAGGCTGCCCGGGAGGCCTTCCCAGTGTCCCCAGCTTAGGGGACAAGGCCTGCTCTGCGCCCGTGACCAGGGGGTGGCCCTGCTGCCCCTTGGGACTTGCACCCCGGGTCAGGCTGGGTGCTGGGAGACCCGGGCCGGCAGCTGCCTGGAGTTATTTACGCTCCGCGAAGCTGCCCTTCTCACCCAGCTCATTCCTTCCTCGGAGCTGGGAGGGAGGGAGAGGAGGAAGGAAGCCGTCTGAAAAGCATAAATTACAGTTCTGCCCCCCCACATGCTGTCCTTAGGAATCCTCGGGGGACAGTTGTGTGTGTGCCTTTTGGGGTGGCTGGGGGAAGACACCAGAATGACAGGGCCAGGCACGGGCAAGCATGGCGGGACAGGGCGCCTGTGTTTGGAGTTAGGAGGTCTGGATATATTTTTTTTTTTTTTTTTGCGGTACTGGGGATTGAACCCAGGGGCGTTCTACCTCCGCGCTACACCCCCGGCCCTATTTTTTATACTTTATTTTGAAACCGGGTCTCACGAAGTTGCGGAAGGCCTCACTAAGGAGAGAGAGAAACAGAGAGAGAGACAGAGAGAGCTGAGGCTGGCCGCGAACCTGAATCCTCCAGTCTCCGCCTCCCAAAGTACTGGGATTACAAGCGTGCGCACCACGCCCGGCCTGAGGTCTGGATATTTTGTGTTATCTAGAGAGAGTCTCTGGGTCTCAGTTTCCCCGTGTGGAAACTGAGAGTCATATGAGGACCTGGGGACTGTCTGTGACCGTGCTTTGCTGGCCTGGCCGTGATGTGAGGAGAGATGAGAGGTCTTCTCCTTCATAACGTTTGTTCTCGCTCCCTTTCCTTGGGTGCCTTCCCCAGATCCTCCCATCCCGCCCAGCATCCCCTGCACCTCTGGCCGCCGGCCTTCTCCGGGCCCCTTCGCCTCCCACCTCTCCTCCTGCAAAACCGGACTAGCGAGGCCTCCCGCAGTGTCCATGTAGCCAGGCAGTGGAGGGAGGAGGTGTTGGCTCATTCATACTGGAGTGTGAATGACTGCTGTGTTTAGTTGTTTAATGTAAAAAAAAAAAGATGGAGAGTTAGCAGAGATTCCTTCCCTAGATCGCTGGTAGTACACGTTTAGACTGGTAAGGGGGATGTTTGGTGACCAGAGGCCTAAGAACATGGTCTGCAGAGAGTGGAAAGATTCCATTTCCCAGCCCCAATGAGGTAGAGGCTGCCCGCTACTGGAGGCATCTGGAGTGGGGCCGTGAGTTCCTGGGGTTAGAAGGATCTGGAAGGAGTAGAAGCAGATGAGAGGGACCACTCAGAGCAGGAGCCTGGAGTTGCCCACCAGCCCAGCCAGGCCTGGGTGGCACCTGCTGGGTTATGGGCACCTGGGCCCAACCTGTGTGACACCCCCAAGATGAGCGGGTCTTACCTCTGGGGAGGTGGTTCTGAGAGGAAGGAGGAGAACAAGAAGAGCAGGGGATGCTGGGCATGGTGGTGTGGTGCACACCTGCAATTCCAGTATTTGGGGGAGGTGTGAGGGGGATCACAGGTTCAAGACCAGCCTCGGCCACTTAGACCCTGTTTCAAAATAAACAATAAAAGCCGGGCATGGTGGTACACACTTGTAATCCCAGTATTTAGGAGGCTGAGACAGGAGGATCACAAGTTTGAGGAGAACCTCAGCAACTGAGACTCTCATCAACCTAGTGAGACCCTGTTTCAAAATAAAAAATAAAATAGGGATGAGGGTGTAGCTTGGAGGTAGAATGCACCTGGGTTCAATCCCCAGTACCACAAAATAAACAAACAATAAAAGCCAGATGTGGTGGCAAGCCTATAATCCCAGTACCTGGGAGGCTGAGACAGGAGGACCGCAGGTTTGAAGCCAACCTCAGCAATTTACCGAGACTCTGTTTCCAAATAAAAAAATAGGGCTGGGGGTGTAGCTCAGCGGTAGAATGCCCCTGGATTCAAGCCCCAGTATCAAAAAGAAAAAGGCATAAGCCTTTCTCCACTGCCATCCCAGCTCTATCCCATCCAGAGCCCTCCCCTTGCATGCAGCCCTGGTCTCCTCTGACCTCTCAGACCCTTCCAGCGAGCAGGATCCTCCCAGAGGCAGATGGCGCCAAGAAACGTGTGGGGAGAGCCCTGTGGTCTCCCCGCTCCCCACAGGTCAAGACCTGCAAGTGGTCGGTTTGCTCCTCCCCCTCTGTCCTCAGTCCACCCTGTGCTCTCCATCCGCCTGCAGGGCTCTCCCATCCCATCCTCTGCCTGCCAGTGCCTGCTCACCCCAGTCTCTGCTCAGACACCCCCACTCTTAGTAAAGTGTGTCCACCCCCAGTCACAGCATTCTGTGCGGGGAGCCGTCTGTTGATTTATCTGCTTCCCCTGAAGGATCATAAATAGGCACATAAATCCAGAAGCCACATAAGACACATTTGGGTACATAAAATTTTCCACATGGGAAAAAAACTGATTTGATTAACTTTGGAAAAATTTGCAACACACAGAACAGATAAAAGGCTAATTCCCTCCACATGTTAAGAGTTCTTACGAATCAATAACATTTGATCAATTACCCAATAGATAAATGGACAAAAGTTGTAAATAGCTAGCTAGTTCAGAATGAAAAGGCATTCAAATTTACTCCATAGTCCGGGCATGGTGGTGCACGCTTGTAATCCCAGTACTTGGGAGGCTGAGACCAGAGGATCCGGGTTCACGGCCAGCCTCAGCTTAGTGAGGCCCTTGCAACTTAGTGAGACCCAGTTTCAAAATAAAGGTTAAAAAAAATAGGGCTGGGGGTGTAGCTCGGAGGTAGAATGTCCCTGGGTTCAATCCCCAGTACCACACACACACAAAAAAAACACAACAACCAAATTTACTCCATAGAAAAACAATAGAAATGAAAAGCACAATGAGATGGCTCCTTGCAGAACCGATGGCCAGGGCGTCCTTTGTTTCATTTTGTTTTGTTTGTACTGGGGACTGAACCTAGGGAGGTTCTCCCTCTGAGCTCCACCCCCAGCCCTATTTTATTTTTTATTTTTGAAACAGGGTCTTGCTAAATTTCTGCATCCTGGCCTTGAACCTGTGATCCTTTAATTTCAGCTTCCTAACTGGAATTACAGGTGTGCATCACCATGCCCAGTGACTTAAAATTTTGTGTTTTGGGTTTTTTGTTTGTTTTGGTTAGTTGAACCCAGGGGCATTCTATCTCTGAGCTACACCTCCAGCCCTTTTTCTTTTTTCTTTTCTTTTCCTTTTTTGTTTTTTTGTGGTACTAGGGATGGAACCCAGGGGCATTCTACCTCCAAGCTACACCCCCAGCCCGATTTTATTCTTTTATTTTGAAACAGGGTCTCACTAAGTTGCAGAGGACCTCACTAAGTAGCTGAGGCTGGCCGCGAACCCAGAGCCTCCGGTCTCAGCCTCCCAAGTACTGGGATTGCAAGCGTGCGCCACCACGCCTGGCTCCAGCTTTATTTTTTATTTTGAAACAGGATCTTGCTAAGTTGCTGAGGATCTCACTAAGTTGCCGAGGCTGGCCTCGAAACTACAGTCCTCCTGTTTCACCCTCCCAAATACTGGGATTACAGGCATGTGCCACTATGCCTGGCTGGGGTTTCTTTTTAGGGTGAAAAAAATATTCTGGGATCAGATAAAGGTGGTGGTTGCCCAACTCTGAATAGACTAAAAACCACTGGATTGTGCACACTAAAAGGGTAAATTTCATGGTGTGAAATATGTGTATTTCATATAGACAGTCATGTGTTTCTGTCAATGATGGAGTGTGTACACCACAAAGGTCCCATAAAGTGGTAACGGAGCTGAAAACTCCCTGTCACCTTGTGACATTACAGCTACCATGATGTGATGCTGGTATGGATACACCTGCTGTGCTGCCAGTTGTAGAAACGTAGAGCATACCCAGCTACGTGCGGTAGGTAAAATACTTGATAATAATAATAATAATAAAAATAAATCACGAGTTTGCTGGTTAGTTACCATACTGTATGTCTGTGTGTGTGTGTGGACTAGGGATTGAACCCAGGGGCGTTCTACCACCGAGCTGCACCCCCAGCACTTTTTATTTTCTATTTGGAAACAGGGTCTCATTAAGTTTCCGAGGGTCTCACTAAGTTGTTGAGGCTGGCCTCAAACCTGTGATCCTGCCGGGCGTGGTGGCAGACGCTTGTAATCCCAGTACTTGAGAGGCTGAGACAGGAAGATCAGAGGTTCGCAGCCAGCCTCAGCAACTTAGTGAGGCCCTCTGCAACTTAGTGAGGCCCTCTGCAACTTAGGGAGACCCTGTTTCCAAGTAAAAAATAAAATAGGGCTGAGGTGTAGCTCAGAGGTAGAATGCCCCTGGGTTCCATCCCCAGTACCATAAAACCAAAACCAAACCAAAACCAAACCCCGCCATCCTCCTGTCTCAGCCTCCCAAGTACTGGGATTACGGGTGTGCACCACCACACCTGGCTACCCCCTCAATAGCTAGCTAGCTAGCTAGATACATAGACAGACAGACAGACAGACAGACAGACAGATGATAGATAGTATATCTAAGTGTTTTGACATGGAGCCATTTTCCAAGATCATTTTGTTTTGTTTTGCTTTTAGTGCTGGGTGATTCCCAGGACTCCCGCTTGCTAAGTGTACACTTTATACCGAGCCGTACCTCCAGCCCTCAAGACCATTTGTTAAGTGAAAAAAAATTTAGAGTTAATGTCCTAGCCGGGCGTGGTGGTGCATGCCTGTAATCTCAGTACTTGTGAGGCTGTGACAGGAGGGTTGCAGGTTTGAGGCCAACCAACCTCAGCAACTTAGCAAGACTCTCCACAACTTAGTGAGGCCTTGTTTCAAAATAAAAAAAACAATAATGATTTTAAAAGAGATGAAGTCAGATGTGGTGGTGCATCCCTGTAATCCCAGTACTTGGGAGGCTGAGACAGGAAGATCGCAAGTTCAAGAACAGCCTCAGCAATGTGGAGAAACCTGCAGCAACCTAGCGAGACCTTGTTTCAAAACAAAAAATAAGGACTGGGGGGGGGGTAGCTCAAAGTAGAACTCCCCTGGGTTCAATTCCTAGTACCAAAGACAAAATAAAATCAAAGTTAGTGCCGCTGTGTGTAAAGGGCGCGGCCCTTTGTGGGGAATTGTGGGAATATCTCCCGTAGAAGCCTGAACCAGCACACATGGTCTCTGGAGGAATTCCCAAGAAGCCTAGCGGGCCGCCTTCAGGAAAGTGAGCAGAGTGGCTGAGGGTGGGTGGCGTTCTGTGCTGTAAGTCCTTTTGCACAGTCTGAAAAATGTTAATACCCCAAAGTATGCATAGCATGGTCACCCTTTGCCCTAAGAATGAAATCAGGGGTTTGAGCGTGTGTGTGTGTGTGTGTGTGTGTGTGTGTGTGTGTGTGTAGCCAATGGCAGCAGCCTGGGAGGCCCCCAGGTGCTGGGGGAGGCTTCTGAGACCTCCACCTCCACCTCCCGGGAGGGCCCATGGGGCAGGCCCGGCACCCGCAGTGCCAGGGCTGACTCAGCCGCCGACCCTCTAAGTGGGGCAGGGGCCCTGGAAGGCCACAGTCGCCCCCCAGGGAGGTGGCCCCTCCCTGCTCTCCCAGAAGGACCTTGGTATCTGGTCCCCAGCCGGCCTGGCCCTGGGCTCCCCGTTTCTCTGGATGCATCTGAGTGGAGGTTATTCAGAGGTGGGAGCCATGGCTAGAGGGAAGGGCCTGTTGCGAGTGGGGCCAGCAGGCAGCCAGGCCCCTGCCCCATGACTGCAGGCTGGAGCTACCTGAGGCTGAACTTAGGGAGAAAAGGAAGAGAGGGGCAGGAAGACAGACTGAAAGGAGGAAGGTGAGGCGTGGGGGAGAGGGGCCGAGTCCTAGGAAGACCAAAGGAGGGTGGGGAGGGAGAGGCTGACCTACGCCCCCTTCCCTGTGACTACACATGCGTGATCACAGCCCCAGGAGGGGTCTCGCCCAGGAAGGGGGGCCAGGAGGGTAGTCAGGCATGGTGAGCTGGCAGCAGCAGGGCAGGACTGAAACTGGCTCAGCCAGGTAGCCAGGATAGTCCAGGGCCACAATTGGCCCTGGCACCCTGCACTGTGACCATTTCCCTCTCAACAGGGGTCTGTTAGCCCATCTAAACTGCTGTGCCCAGCCCTGATAGGCACAGCTGACCTGCTTCTACCAGGGGCCCAACATGGGCCACACTGGACCAAGAGGAGGTTTTAATTCTGTGTCTTCCTTGCTGTGTGATGTTGGTCAAGTTGCTTCCCCTCTCTGAGCCTCAATGTTCTCATCTGGAAAATGGGGACAACACACACTTGTGTCAGGGTAGGTTGCTATGAGAAGCATTTAAATAAGGCATGTAGCTGGGCATGGTGGTGAACACCTGTAATCCCAGTACTTGGGGTACTTGGGATGCTGAGACAGGAGGATCACAGGTCTGAGGCCAGCTTCAGCAATTTAGCAGGACCCTTAGCAACTTAGACCCTGCTTAAAAAAAAAAAAAAGCTGGGCGTGGTGGCACAAGATTGTGATCCCAGTACTTAGGAGACTGAGACAGGAGGATCGCAGGTCTGCGGCCAGCCTCAGCAACATAGTGAGGCCCTCTGCAACTCAGTGAGACCCTGTTTAAAATAAAAGAATAAAACAAGGCTGGGAGTATAGCTCAGAGAACACACCTGGGTTCAATCCCTAGTATCACACTCACTCACAAAACAAAATAGTACCTATGTTGAACTCAAAGCATGTTACACGAAGAACACAGTGAGAAATCTGGGCGGCCTGGCTCAGCGACAGAGGGTCAGCGACAGAGGGTCAACCCTGGTCAAAGAGAGTAGTATTGGGTATGAATCTCAGGCTTCCTCAGGCCCTTTGCTACCAACAGTTGCCTGAAATGCTTCCATTAGGCAGTATCTTGGGCTAAAGCAAGGAAAAATCCATGCTAAAATTCATAACTCTTCCCTAGCAGCAATATTGCATTTAGATATATCATTCATTCATTATCTGGCTTTGTGGAGCTGGCTCAGGCTACCGGACCTCTTAGTAGGCACTCTGCCTGCAATTAAGAGGTTCTATCACTAGGTGGCGTCTTGGTTTTGCACCTGTGTAGAATTGAAATTTTTTTTTTTCTCTCCCCTGTGTGCCATCTCCAGTCTCTGATCTAGAAAGTGAGTGCCTTTGAGACGAATATAAAGAAATGCAGGGACATTCTTTATATTGGTGGGAAAGACTGCTGCGATGAGTTAGTGATGTCTGCAGTGGGGAAGGTTCTTTGGGTTTTTATGCGTGTGTGTATTTTGTGGTACCTGGGATCGAACCCGGGGCATTTGATCTCTGAGCTGCAACCCCAGTCCTATTTTATTTTCATTTTGAGACAGAATCTCACTAAGTTGCTGAGAGTCTTGCTACATTGTCGAGGCTGCCCTCAAACCTGTGATCCTCCTGTTTCAGCCTCCTAAGTACTGGGATTACAGGTGTGTGCCACCATGCCCGGTATTCAATTTAAATTTTTTTTTTTGCAGTACTGGGGATTGAACCCAGGGGCATTCTACCTCCGAGCTACACCCCCAGCCCTATTTTTTTTATTCTTTATTTTGAAACAGGGTCTCACTAAGTTGAGGAAGGCCTCATTAAGTAGCTGAGGCTAGCCGTGAACCTGTGATCCTCCTGTCTCAGCCTCTCACGTACTGGGATTACAAGCGTGCGCCACCACGCCTGGCTAACCCAGGGGCATTCTACCTCCAAGCTACACCCCCAGCCCTATTTTTTATTCTTTATTTAGAAATAGGGTCTCACTAAATTGCGGAGGACCTCACTAAGTAGCTGAGCCTAGCCGCGAACCCAGATCCTCTAGTCTCAGCCTTTCGAGTACTGGGATTACAAACGTGCGCCACCACACCCAGCTTCAATTTCAGTTTTTATAAGTGTTCCCCTTCTGGAGCAATGGGATTTGGGGATCAAACCCAGAGACATTCTCCTTCTGAGCTACAGCCCTTTTTTTTATTTTGAAACAAGATTTCTATAAATTGATGATTAAAATTGGCTTTAATAGTACTTTTTAAGCCGGGCGTGGTGGAGCACGCTTGTAATCAGCTACTTAGTGAGGCCCTCTGCAACTTCGTGAGACCCGGTTTCAAAATAAAGTATAAAAAATAGGGGGGTGTAGCTCGGAGGTAGAATGGCCCCTGGGTTCAATCCCCGGTACCACAAAAAAAAAAATAGTACTTTTTAGAATAAGCACAACTCTTTTTTTTTTTTTTTT